>MU118110.1:7095-59505 GCA_014904855.1 Thelephora ganbajun | reverse complement strand
TGCATGCTTGTTTGTACGTCGCCATTTGTTGCGCCATCTATCGCCCTTGTCAGCACCGACAAGGATGACAGAATTATGAACAAACCTGGTAATCGGATATAGTCTCCCGTATATCTTCAAGGAGCCCAGAAACCTCTTCGTCGTCTTGAACATGTTCATCAAGTCGCCGCAGCCCAGGCTTCTCGGACAGAGACCGTAGCTGTCCTTCGATGCACCCAAACTTACTGGGAGGGAACTTAGTACTGAGTCCGAAGGGGGAATAACCACATACCATATCACTTCCCTTCGCCGCTTCTGTTCTACCACGTTGCCTGGACGTGTTGCGAAACACGCTTCTAGTGCTTCTATTCGTGGCAGGAGGCCTTCGACCTTGTTTCTGACAGCAACGGCTTCCTGCAGGTGAGTTCGTCAAAGAACAATTTTGAGCAGAGAGTCGCAAGCGAACTTTGTAATTGACATAAGCTGCGGAGGTGGTTCCTAGGACGGCTTTGAGAGAACCGAATCCGTCTGCGGGTCCCTTTGGGATATCAACGCGAATAGCGGCAGCCCCAAGCGCCGTGTCCTTCCCGTCTCTCTTGACAACTAGTAGAGATCAATCCAAGCGATGATGCTACTGGGGCATGGCCCTCACCTCCAGACCCCCCCAACTGGATAGTGTCATGTGCATCTTTGCCGGTTTGATCACCTTCGGGTATGCGTTCAGGAGGTGCCTCTGGTGGTTGCTTGGTGACCGTTCTCCGTTCTTTGCACTCCACCCGATTCTGGACTTCCGATGGCCTCTCAGCGGAGGAGAGATCAGGAGCGCTGTGGCTGGATTTCTCGCTTGAGGCATTCGAGGGCAGTTCTCGTTCATGTTCTAGTTCGTGTAGCACTATCAGGATCATGGATATCGGTCCCATAAGCTGTGGTACAATGCACTCACGTGTGACGCCGTCCTCACGTCCATGAATCGGGGTTGAAGCACCCGACGCGTGAAGTTGTCGATCCTGACTCCTGTCCTGAGATACAACCGGAGAGCCCCCTTCATTGCTTACACCTGCCGCAGTGGCGGTATCAACCTCATCGATTGCTAGGTTTCACTGAACGTAACACACCCTCAGGTCCAATGTCCGGGGCCGGATCCGAGTTGATGCTGAGGGTAGGGGTCCCCAAATACATCGGCTGTTGGGAAGGTTGGCGAGATTTCTTGGGCTTTTTGAACCACCGCATTCTGGGACGAGGTGAAGTCTCTACGGCGCCAAACCCCACCTATAGGTCTCGCGGCTGGCTGCTATTGGTGCCGTTTGTCGGCTATGCCGCATAATCTCCATCGAATTCAGATATGACTTCTCAGTGCAGGCGATGAGGAGCACTGAGCATTTTGGTGGCCAAAACTCGAACAGGTTTCGCGTTTCCGAAGAATTCGGCTGGAAACCTCTTGTTGAGGCCTTGGATCTTCTCAGGGGAGACAGGGGAGATCGCGGTGGACGCCTCTTTGCACACTGGTCGCGTGAGCACACTTCTGCCATGAGAGCCTGACCATACATCGTGGATGGCTATGATGAATGCTACGTATATACCCATCCCCTACTTCTGTCGTACATAACCCTACATCCTTTTCCCTCGAGCCTAGTGCTCAGCAACGTTCACCGTTGCCGGCGAGTCCATGAACTCCGCCGCAGACACGAGGTTCGGAACACCTGTTTCGTTCTGGGTAAACTTGAAAATGAATGTGAGAGATTGGCATGAGTTCATCGTTAACGGACCAGTAGGAAGATCGGCCAAGCAAAGCTATCCGACGTTCGTGAACGTGGTCAGGGATCCGATTCAGTTACACAGAACCTGAGCCCACAAGTGACCGTTAGCGAGGTCCAACACTCGGCAGGCTCGCATGACATCGGTGTTGTCGCACCCGAACAACAGTTCTATGTGTTCGAACGAGTGAGCTTGAATTGTCCCGTCAGTGCGGACAAGGCCAAGAAGAAAACTGGGAACGATGTAGAAAGGCGTTTCATCCGTGGGTGAGATCAAGACACCTTGAGCTTACCGCGCAAGAATCCCCTCTCACCGATGCGGTGTCCACAACCCTCATCGTCTCAGCGACCTTCTCATCTTCCATTGAAAAACCTGAGCACATCTTCCGACTTGATTCAAGAATCTCATGCTTCGAGGACTTCTCTGAAAACCTCATAGTTGGCTTTCCCTCTCCGCCCGGTTGGGTAAACCGCAAGGATAACCTCTTCAAACAAACAACCAAACAAACAAACACCTCATCGAACGGTATGACTTTCATCTCTTCAGCAACTTGGTGCAGTGGACAGCCGTGTGCACCACACCCCATGGCACATACGCGTAGATCAGTCACTACATAGTCTCACATCACATTCAAAGGGGGATTAGCGCGTACCTAGGACCAGCACTTGTTTTACATTATGCTCCGCCATCCGACAAATCAACCTGATCTTCTCCCTGAGACTTCGGGAAGCCGAGGGGCAGTGACGGCGAGAACGGCAATTGTCTCCCCCTGCTCGGCAAGCAGATCAACGCAGGAGTGGTCTAGGTCGTCCTTGAAGATTACAACCGCTGGTGAGTAAACGCCCATATCCGAACCTTGTCCGAGGTTTGGCCAAGGGCAGCATTCTTTCTTAAGGGCGAAATACAAATTGGAAGGGTGGCATATTGCCTCTTCCTGTCATTATCGGAAATGGAGAGTTCCGTCGTGCCCCATCACCTCAGAGAATGAGGGCGACAATGTCCCACTTGCCTGAGTTTTACGGAGTGTTCTCCTCTATCCTCCAGCTCTGCATTCGTCGCTAGCGAGATCCAAGACGGCGATCTTGCCTCTTATCGTGGGATATAGCTGGACATACCTCCTGGCAGTCGTGGATGCATCTAACGCTTCAATCCGAACCATAAGCGGAGGAAAACCATCCTCATTTGAAGACGGGAGCTGATGAACGTGGAAAGTCGAATCCGCGGATGCACCTGCAGTGGCAGGGACGATTTCAGGCGTACGAGAGCTTACCCTGTCTTCAGCGACGGTGTGTAGTTCATCCATGCTTCGACATAGTAAGGGAGACAAAGGTAGTGATGTCTATCCTGCTACCACACGTAGTATCCCTAGGACATGTCCATTGATTCACAGGGTGTTCCCAGCAATGTGGTGTGGGAGCGACCGTCGAGATGCCGCTTTATTGAACCCAAGACTTTCGTCGTCCCCTGGCAGTCTGAGGCAGGTCAATTCCTCACCATTGCGACTTCGGAACATATACCAAGGATAATGGCAATAACCTTGACAATCAGAAGCGTCGCAGAGAAGGGCTAGAAAGAAGTATTCACAGCTTCCAGTCGGCCGGGTCACACATATGGGTTGTTTTGAGTAGAGGTCCTCACCTCTCCTTGGGAAGTCGATGACAAACTCCAGAAATCTCCCCACGCGATTTATCTGTGCATCCGAGAAGCCAGAAAATTCTCATGGCGATTATGCGTAATACATTGAAATGGTGTGAACTGGCGACATGCAGATAAGCACTAGTAGACATCGGAAAAACGCATGGCTACCACAGTCGGTGCTAATGTCCGAAATTTGAATGAGATGCGGTGGATGGTGAAGGACAGAAAGGGGATGTAAGAGGGGAAGGGAAATGTTGAGCGCGAGTCACTCTTCTAGCTCCAGAATGACAGCCTCCGGTAGTTGATTATACAACAACGCAAGAAACCGCCCACTCCACGTCCTAGCTTCCGTATCCAACGGCCGCCAATGAGGGGGCAACCATAAGAGTCGCTTCCCACTGAGGCTGAGTATCCACCCATCATCCACAATCTGGTAGCCACGAGAGGACAACCACGGCGGCGTATTTGGCGATTGGTTAGTTGGCCCTAGCTGCTCCAGCTTAATGACGCCGGATCTGCTATCCTCGACGATTGTCAACCCGTTTGCTTCGCCGTGATCCGTAATATACCAGACTTGGCGTCCGTCCGAGGTGAACCAGGGACGTCTGTAACCTTTCCCATGCATGGGCACGGATCCAAGACACTGTCCAGTAGGCATGTCGTGTAGGTGCAAGTAGCAATGAAAGGGAGAAGTGCCTTCCACGATGGCAATGCTGTGGAGATCGGGGGATATCGATGCAAATTCCAAGGAGTATGGGTGGGAAAGCATTCCTGGACAACTGGTCGTTACCGTCCGAATACTATCGTTAACGTTCGCCTTCGCGTTGAGAGCAAGATCCCGTGCAGGTAGGTTCCAAGCGACAACCTTTCCGTGATCAACGGCAACGACAGTGCTCCCAGTCACCCTCTGACCATAAACCTTCATGCCCGTGTCAATGATCGACAGCGGGTCACCAGACTTAAGATCTAGAACAGCGATGGCGTTGTCCTTGAACCGTGTGATCGTCGCCAACGTTTCATCCGGGGAGAATTCCACAATGAACCTCTCGTCGGTCGGCTTGCGGGAGAAGGAGGCGGTTGGATCCATTGTGCGCCATAGTTGAATTGCCCGAAGACCAGACGCAAAGATCGACTCTCCACTTGGGGAGATAAGTAGCTCGTAAATCTCGATCTCGCAGTCAAGCTTCCGATGAAGGATATAGCCGGTGGGAGACTCCTTCCAGAGATAAATTTGCGGAGCAAGTGTTCCATATATGAAGAAACGACCATCAGAGGAGAAGGAGATCCCATGGGGGTGCCAGGCATCTTCATTCAGGAGGAATTTGGAATGTCGAGCATCCCATACAAAAATTTTCTTCGAATGGGTGAATGCGAGCCGGGAGAGGGTAGGGTGGAACGACCGTGGGTGTAAGTCGTGGGAAAGGTTGGCTGGGAGAGGCAGAGACTCAATCTCTGTCGGTGGGTTTCTCGAGGAGAACCCGACCTCCCACGTCGTGATGGACCCTGACTTCACGACAGCGAATCGAAGACATTCGCCGTGAGTCCAAATGTTGTGTACGACCTCCCCTTCGACTGAATGGGAATATATGTGTGTGCCGGAGTGAACATTGTAAGTGCGGATGGTGAAAGCGTTGGATATACATATCAAAGCCCCGAACATTGTTCCACATGTAGAATATGTGATTGAGGAGCACTCTGTGTTGTCATCCCATTGCTCCGGGGAGATGGCGCCGACCAGAACACCCGTCTGAAGGTCCCAACTAATAAATTTATCTGGTTTGGCGCTGTATCTCATCAACAAGCGAGCATCCGGAGAGAAAACGAGTTTATCGGTTTGACCCTGTGGGAATTCGAGGATGGTAAGTCGCTTGAGGGTCGCTGCGTCCAGAATTTCTGTCCTTAATCCGTCGTTGGAGATCGCGATGAACCTGCCGCATGGCGACCACGCAGTAGCTGCAACATAGGAATACTCCATAGTCACAATGGCTGGATCCCACGAGACCGGTAGCCCGTGCACAATTCTTGTCAACGGATTGGCGTGTCGATCGTACAGTTTCCGCACCATTGACTTTTGAGGGGATACAGACAGAGCGGAGTGATAGATGTGCGGGGCGGACTCTTCGATGACTTCAAAGAACCCCGTCACAAAACGAAAACAGTCGTTGGCCAGTTCAACAGTCGGTGACGCCTGGATCCAGTCTTAGAAAGTTCGGGCAAGAAATCAAGCGTAGAAACCTGACACACCTCCGACCTCTTTGTAACCAGATCCAATGCGTCAACTGCCTCTCTTGCGGCACCGAGGACGCTAAGCACCTCCAGCCAGAACATGAACTTGTTCTCCAGGAACCGATGGAGGGCAGAAGTAATCTCGGGTGTCCGGGCAGTGCGCTGATCGACGAGGTGCTTGTGCCACGACTTGCAGGCATATTGCAAAGCGGGGGAGATATACCGCTCGGTCCTCTCACGCAAGTCAGGGACTTCGGAGTTTGCGACGGCATCCGGGAGCCTGCACATATTCTTCTCCAACGTTCGATTCATTAGGTTGAGACAGCCAGACAGGAGTTCTATGTGATGATTGGGAGGAGAGACACGAAACCTCTGGTTAATGCACCGGGCTGGATCGACGATGAAGTCGGGAAACGACTTGTGGAAGGGCCGAACAGGCTGATCGGTGTCCTCCTGGAGGGCGAGGAGGGAGTGGATCGACGACAAGAGGGGAAACACATCTTCGGTATCGAAGCCCAGGAGTGTACCGATGGCGGATGGAGAGAGGGGATTTGCAGCCAGGGTCACAGCACCGAGTATGGAGCGGACCATGGGATCATCCTCTGGGTCGTCGTCACCGAAAGCCTCCTGAAGAATTGACGTGTAGAGCGAATCGAGTGTTGTGTTCTCCTTGAACTTGACCTTCCCTTCGTACACGGTACTCTTCGGCAATAGCAGGAGGCGATCCAGCTGTTTCTTGGGATTTTTGTTCTTGTGATCGATGCACTGGATCGTTGCCACGGCATAGACGAACAGCCCCGCTGCCCGCTCGCAAAGCAGGTCCAGCTGCTCCTTGGTCGGCCAGCCATCTAGTCCACCTCGGCGATCTGCGATCTCCAAGAAACTGTATTTCAAGAACAGCCGTATGTCTCTGTCGACTCGGCCCGACTCGACCTCGTGGAGGACCAAGACGTCTGTCGCTTCTGCTAACAGCGGGAGTCCAAAGCCTTTCCGGATCCGGGGCTCCGGGCGACCAGTAAGGAAGAACTTGACCTTCGGGATCTTGGATACAAACTGCCCAAGGACAGACAAGATCGCTGACGCGGGCTCCTCGTCCTTGCACTCGTCCAAGGCGTCGATCACGATCACCGTCGAGATGGAGGATTTCTCGAGAGGCTCAACAATCAATTTCTTCATCTGGTTGTACAGGGACTCATGCGCGATTGCTGGGTCTGACCGCACCAGTGGGACAAAGATCGATCGGAACTCGGTGTACTTGCGTGCGAGCTGGACCGCGAGGGTGGGGAAGATGAAGTGGAGGTTTCTCCGATCCTCGAAGTCTCGCGAGCAAAAGAACGAGGCTCCGAGCTGTCCACCCGCGAAAATCCTCTCTGCGATGGTCTGGGCTATGGTGCTCTTCCCTGTCCCGGCTAGCCCGTTCAACCAGTAGACAGGGGGCTTGTTGAAGTCGCGTGTCCAGAGCTCGATCTGGTCCAGGACAGCTGTGCGAGTTCCTTTGAGACAACCTGTGCGGTCGCCGTGGCGATACTCTGCCCCCTGTGCACAGCGGAAATTGTTGAGGACAGATGCTTCAGCTGTTGGCGCCTCACGTCAGGTAACCATCAGCGAAAATGGAAGAGATTTCTGACCTGTATTCTACCGAGAGAGGTTATTTCATTTACTGTGATGCAAAAGGAAAGCGCTCACTATGAGCTTGCGTGCTTGCTCGTATATCGCCATTTGTTGCGCCATCTGTCACCCTTGTCAATACTAACAAGGGTACCAGAGTCGCGAGCAAACCTGATAATCGGAGATAATCTCCCGTATATCTTCCAGGAGCCCGGAAACCTCTTCGTCATCTTGAATATGGTCAACAAGTCGCCGGACCCCATGCTTCTCAGACAGAGACCGGAGTTGTCCCTCGATGCCCCTGAACTTGCTGGGGGGGAACTCAGTACCGAGTTCGAAGGGGGAATAACAACATACCGTATCAGCCCCCTCCGGCGCCTTTGCTCCTCCACGTCGTCCGGGCGTGAATAGAAACGTTCTTCCAATGCGACTATACGTGAGAGGAGGTCCTCAATTTTGTTCCCGATGACGACAGTTCCCTGTGCATGGGCTCGTCAAAGAACCGTCTCGAGTAGAAGATCATAAGCGAACTTGGTGATTGGCATAAACGGCAGGGATGGTCCCCAGAACGGCTTTGAGAGAACCGAGAGGGCCGAACTCATCTGCGACCGCCATTGGGACGTCAAAGAGAGTGGTGGCAGCCGTGAGCACCGTGTTCTTGTATCCTCTCTCCGGAACTGGAAGACCTCAATCGAAAGCAAACGACAAAATGATATCGACACATACCCCTCGACGCCTCGACTAGTTTACCTCTGCCTTCTCCCTCTCTAGTGTCGGTTGTAGTCTCTCCTGACAGAGAGAGGCACAGAGACACCCATGAGTACCGGTCCCAATCGCCGGGATCAGAAACACTCACTTACAGGATCGTTTCTGGGTTCAGTACCGCCGATCGCAACACCAGATATCGAAGCTTCCGATGGGGGAGGCACTTTATCTTCGCTGCTGTTATCCTGAAATACTATTCGTGAACGCTTGTTGCCCCTCTCGTCTAATGTCACTATTGAGTCAGGTCTAGATCATGACAGGAATGAATCTTTTCACCATCGGGGCTGGTGTCCAGCCCTGCTCGGAATCCCAGTGGCTCGGCAGCAACGTTGATATGGATTCCCAAAAAATTGGGTTTTGGGGAAGGTTTGGGTGATTTCTTGCGCTTTTTGTCGAACAGGCGGTTCATCGTCGTTCTCGTGGCAAGGAGGTAACCAAAGTGATGGACCCACAACCACAAACCTTAGTTTACCACGCACGTGCTTCTGGCGACCAGATGCCATTGATATCTGTGGCTGGGACAAACTTGTCGGTATGAGGTCTCCTTGCCCTCGCATTCTACGTAACGTATCCACTTCACCATGACCGACTACATCTCTCCCCTGTAACCACCGCCATTCTATCCCGGGTTCCATCAGTTTCACATCTCAAGTCGTTCGCGACTTGCGAACGGAATTCTTCCCGGGGACACCAGATGTTTATTGTGATTGGTTAACGTCGACCGGACACACAGCTCAAACCTCGAAAACTCATGACGTGGAGTCAAGCTGTCGCTTATAAGGGGATATTCATCACGCTACCTCTAAACGCACGGCCTGGAAAACCATGGAGACTTTTGTTATCAGCCTCGCCATCGATCCAGCGCATGTCTATCTCGGTCGGAAACGTTCGATTGACAGAGAAAGCACCTTTCCCGGTCGTCTCGATGCCAGTAGAGATCACGCCAAAGCCAGAGAAAGGTCGAGCGAAACAAACTCAGATCGAACCTATGTGTGGTCCCTCCCCTGCTGGCCTGCTGGCCTCAGCGATCCGCGTTTCCTACTTCACGATCAAACCTCGTCCGACCTGGACAAAGTAACCGATATTTGCTCACGTCTGGTAGGGTGGTGGTGGTGCCTGTTCTGGAAAGTCTGGGATAGTAGAATTGGGTTGACTTCGTGGTTAGTAGATCTTCCGAACCGTCCGCCATCCGAAACGGAATTACTTGTGGCTGTCCAGGCAAAGGACACGCTTTTGCCAAACCCTTGCGATGTGATTGAGCTGGGTTGAGTGCTTCCGGTAGCCAACGGTATGCACAAGGCTAGAGATGTATTCCCGGGCACAGGGACACGTATCGTCTTCATCGTTCCTTCTGCTCTCGAGGCCGCCCGACTCGGCGAGACATCACATGAAGGCCAATTCCTCGCGATTGACTTGGGTTAGTATCGCTGTGCCACTATTTCACATCGCACCGACGGAGATGTATAGTATCCGTAATACCACTCCTCTCCCGCAACACAACTTCCAGTGTCAAATATTTCACTTAACCTTCAGATACACCTCAACTCCTTGTGTTAGATTGGGATGGCGAAAGCCTTCCAGAGCAAGTTGCAAAAGCTGGAGGCTTTGACCTCACCGGACGTTTCTTCCTGCATGTAGCAAACAAGCGATCCGTCCTTTGTGCATCTGAACATCCCCCTTCTCCCAGGATGGCAGACGTGACGTACAATACCCCTTCTCTCCCTTTCCTCCCTCAAACACTATCCTCCCTCGTCCAACTATTGCCAAACATTCGCGCTCACCCTCCCGTGTTGATCTTGGGTTACAAAGAACGCGACCCTACCGAGAGGTCGTTGTAGGTATGCTCAAAAATGAGGCTGGTATTCGCCTCGAGAAGGTCGGAGAATACGAAGGATGGCCAGAAAGCACTCCAATCGAGTTTTGGATAGGTCAAGTCAAGTCTCCTCATGACGTCCGAATCCGTCCGATGTGCTTCGCTTGAGAAGAAATCCAAGTAAAAACCTCATCTTAATGATGCCAGTGGGAAATACACTACTACACAGTACGTAGACGTAGAATCCGAAAGCAAGCGGGAAACAAAACGGCCAATAAGATAAAGAAACGAACAGAGCGATAGAAAACATATAGATGGGTCTGAGTATATATCGGCTATTAATCCAACGGTGTCCACCCATCCCCCCCTCACTTCGGGGGAATGGCGCTTGGATCTCGGAAGACCTAGAAAGAAAAGTAAAATCCATCAGTTCTCAATACAGAGGAAGGCGAAGAAAATAAGTTACCTTGAGACCCCAAAGATCTCCAACCATGTTATCTCCTTCCTCTGGCTCGGCCTCGCCCTCCGCGTCGGGACTCTCCCCAACCTCAATCTTCAATCCACGTTCGTTGGCCAGATGCAACAAACAAATGAAACAGAAACTCGTGCTAATGTCTTGCATTTTGTCCTTCGGGTATGTCTTCCGCAGGTTCGAGACGACCGAATCGAACACTCGATGGTCGGTTGGATCGGTCAAGCTTCCTCCGTTCTCGCCCTCATCGTCCACGTCCTAATAAAAAATAGAGGATATGGTTAACCACGTCGCTTGTGTTGAACGAGAAAGTCAGAAAACTGTACCATGGATTCGTCTGGGCTCTTCGGCTTTGGGACCTTGATGTCCAAACTCTTCCAGATGTTCTCTTTCAACTTCCGCACGTCCACTCTCTTCGCTTTCTTCGCGTAATTCACATACTGGGGTCTGACCCTTCTCGAGCTTCCTGCAAGGGTGGCCATGAGGTCCGGCTCGTCACCCTCTGCCCCGGGAGCCATAGAACCAACTCCCCCGCCGTCATCCCCATCGTCAAACCCAGGGCCGTCACCATCATCAAAGTCATCGTGAAAGAATTGGGTATTGAACGGTATCCCTTGATCATCACCATCTACAAGTGCGAACGGAATCATTTCAAGATTTTCAAAACGTAGGATGTGTGGAGAACTTACTCTCGTTGCCATCCTCTCCTGAACGTCCTGCTGCTTGGTCTGCGGCGGCCTGAGCCCAGAAGTTTTCGTCGATCTCACCATCTGTCGTCACCTTTGGACCAACCCGTTGACCACGCATTTTCAGCTACAATGACAGCAGCTCAGTCTCGAATCGGGATCCAAAGCAACTGGCAAGCACATACCGAGAAGTCTGGCTTGAGGAATAATGTGACCAACTGCCGACTCGAGAAATGCATGTCGTCTGGTAGCACCTGCTCTTCCCTCTTTTCCTTCTCTTTGTTCTTCTTGCTACCTTTCTTTCCCGACTTTGAGGAACTTGGCAATGAGTATCCGGGTAGGTTGATCCCAACCCCTCGGGTAGGCGGGGCGAACTTCTCTTTCGCGAACTCCTTCGCAGACATCCCGAGAGGCTCGTAAAAGTTAATCTTGAATGCCTCTTTCTTCTCTCGTTTCTGCTTGGGGGCAGCTACGGTGGTCTGCTCTCCTACGGCTAAATAGAAACAAAGGTTTTCAGTGCACCTACAGCAGATACAGTGCTGAACACTCACGTTTCCGAATGACTTTCCTCAGTTTCCAATGCTCAGGGCCCGCCCAGTTCTTCAGCACATTCTTATCAAAATAATCCATAGTGCCTCCATCCGCGTCCGGATTCATCATCGCCATGATCAGGTCTCTCTCGTTCGGTCCTCTTGTAGGATCAAACGGAACGAATGTTCCCCTCCCTGGTCCAGGCACACCACCACCGACATGATGGTCCGCATCTGCACCTACAGACCCATTCTCGCCATCCCCACCAAAATCGTCGTCACCTCCAAAATCACCATCACCCGTGTATCCGTCCTGGTTCGCCTGGTCACTACTGAAAAAGTCCTGAACCGGCGCAGGTTCTTGCATGTCGCCACCATCGAAAGGTACTCCGTCTCCCGTGTCTTCCTGGGTATATCCGATCGGGCCATTATCCCCAGCATCGTCGTCGCCAAAGTCCCCTTGGGTAAAGACAAAGGTATCATCTCTGTACATGCTGTTGTGGTCATCGTCGAAAGAAAAGTTGTTGCTCGAGAACAAGAAGTCTCTCAGTGAGGGGGCGATCGACTTGTAATCCAGGTCGTCGGGGTTGAGGAGGAATTGAGCTTAAAGACATGCATCAGTCGACGAACTAAGAATACCCCTTGAAGCGATCCTACCTCTCAGTTCACTCAGATCAATGGTCTCGACAGGCTCGACCTCGTCGGCCTCCTCATCATCTCCGGACTTGGCAACCGCGTCACTGGCATCGAAAACAACCCTCAACCCTCCTCCATCGATACCCACACCCAAGCTCAAATGGTTCATCAACAATCCATGAGCACCCCCTTCATCAAAATCCGCACAAGTCTTCTTGAACAGAGGATCAACGGAAAACTCCAGATCGAGCTTCTTGCTCCTGAGTTGGGCAGCGGATTTGGCCAAAGTCGCTTCGGCACGATGGGTTCCCTTCCGTTGAGTTCGTTGAGAACCAGGACCTCCATCTGCACCGTCTGGGTCGCCCTCGTTGTCAGAGTCTCCTCCCCCTGGACCGTCTCGAACACCTCGAAGGAGTTTGTTTGTCTCATCGTTGACGCTATCCACACGCGAAGTCCAGATCTTCACACACCCATCGAGCGTACAGGAAGCTCGTTGGAAGTTAATCGAGTTGTCGGTGTTGTTTCGCAGTAGGGACATGTCATGGAAGTAATCGATTAAGGCGAAGTTCCAAGAGTTGTTCGCATTGATTTTCTGTCGAAAGGTGAAAGAAATATGGCCTGGTCAGTCGCCCAAAAGGACATGAAGCGAACTTTTAACCGTAAAACAGAATACGAAAACTCACATTATCCGTTGCCATCTTCATCCACTCCTCAAAATTCGAATTCATCACATCCCTGGGGACATTGATAATAGGTGCAGCAGGGACGACCGAATTCAACTGAGCCGGTTGCTTCCCCGCGTTCAACCCGTTCACCGCTGGCCCCGGATCCGTGAGGCCATCGAACGAGGTCGGCTGCTGCCCTAGCAACTTGGCACTCTTCCTTCGTTTCCTCTTCTCCGCCTCATCGTCATTGAACTTTCCCGCCGTCTCCGTTCGCTTCAGATTCACCGTCGTCCGTCCACTGCTCCCGCTCGATCCTCCAGCCCCGTTGGGTACGTAGCCATCTGCCGTGTTCTCTTTATCGCCGATGTCGGCCCGGATGGGTCGTTTAGAGGGGGATTTGCCGCTAGGCCGTGAAGAGGAAGCCTTGGCAACTCTATTCGCAGAGCGTTCGTTCCACTCCTGCTCCTCGGTCTCGGTGTCGCCGCCAGAGTCGTCCGATTCCTCATATGTTGGAGCTTTAACGGATGGGGCGCGCGACCTCACCGATCGGGCCATTTCCACAATAAGCGAAGGTTGAAAGGATCACAAAACACTGAAAAACGTTGTCTGCAGTAGAACGGAGGACGGTAGAGAAGCCGTAAGAGATAAGATCTCGAAGGGCGGCTTATCCTTTGTCCAATCGAGTGGTTGAGGTGAGAGGATATGCGTGACACGTGACGTGACACAACGCGTTCGTGTTGGTCACGTGAATCAAGATCCTTACAAAAATCTCAATGTTCACGAGGGAAAAGAAAATAAACTCTAGAATAGCGTTTTGGAACACGCAGCGATATGGAACAAAAATGAGCACATTATGTACAATACTTCCTAACACTGAAAACTTTCCAAACCCCCAAGAGAGAGTAGAGAAATGAAACAACAACGTCTCCTTCCCAAATTCTAAGTAGCGTTGGACAAGATGAAGTGATATCGTGACATATGGAATAGACAAATTGAGGGGGGAGGTGTAACGTGTATGAACGAAAGCGTGATCGATGAAACAGCGACAGCGTAAGTTGTTGATGGCGACATGTGGTGGTGACACTAGGACAAAAATAACAAGATGAGAGGAACAATAGGCGATATGGAAGATGGAACAACATGATTGAGATTACTAGATGTGCCGATGACCCACGGTGAACCAAGAAATGAAGACACATGCGTGAAGAAGTCGTGAGGATGAATGTTGCGAGTCGGGCTGTGGAACATTACATGCGGAGGGGGATGGGCCCGAGCGGTATTGGTGGGAAGAGGGGTGAGGGGCAGGGAGTACGCTGAGGAACGAAGGGAGAGGAGAAAACGTTCGGGGTATAAACTCAGGATATCAGGTGACGGAGGGGGAAACCAGGCACGGGGCAAGTACAGTCACTCAGACTGCGAGCAATCCTGAACGAGATTCAGACGGAGATTACCTGTGGGACGACCGTCATCTCGATCTGCAAGAAGTCCCCAGCCCTCCTCTTTGCCATCTCTGCTAGCATACCCCAGCAGACCCACCAGTCTGCCGCGGCGTCGCTTGCACAATACGCAAAGACCTCGCTAACGGTATCCCACTGGTCTCTCAGCATACCCTCGCTAAACTCGTCTAGCCCGCACTGTTTGTCTGTCTGCATAGCAGCATCACGGGCGTCTCGATGGGGCCCAGGTGGGCACCAGGTAATGTCGGCGTTAGCTTGATCTTGGCAGGCGACAAAATGAGTTCTCTCTTGCCGCAGGTCCTGGTAAGCCTCCATCAAAGAAGGAACTTGGTCCCACGACCGCAGCCGGGAAAAAAGTCCCCCAAAAACGGCTGCATCTTCCATACACATCCCTATTGATTGATTGGAACACGGCTGTTCCCCCACGGAAGATGAAAAAGATATGATGGCGTTTCGATGTGCGACGCACAAAGCGTGTCGAAGGAAACGGGGTGATGAGCGCAAATCGAAGAGAACCACGGAAGAAAAAACCGTGAGAACAAATCTGATGTTGGAAGGCACCACTTACGAGATTGGGATGCGCGGCCTCCCCCAGGAGCGCAATTGTATACGATTCGTGCACCCACGTCTCACATTTAGGGAGCACAAGGTACCTGGCAAGGATAATCGGAGAGTCGATGATTTCCAGGAGTCGCCTAGAACTGGAATGGGAAGCAAAGGCACGATCAGTTCATACCCATCGCCGAAGGGGACATGGAAAAGGAGATGAGAGAGTCAAGGGAAGAAAATGCGTACACGGCATTACAGTCGGAGTACAAGCTAAGAAGCTTGTCCTTGGACCATTCGGTTTCCCAAGATGGCTTGTCGCAAGGAAGCGGGGACGTTTTTTTGGTATGGATATCATCGTGGCAGAAGCAATGCACGGCATATTTACCGTCTCTCCCCTATGGTTCCCAAAACGAGCAAAATTAAAACCGTCAGCAAGGCGTAGTGAGAAAGGGGGACGTAAAAGGGATACATGGGATAGCGGGAATTGGCAATGGCAACTCACGACAGGGTAACTCAATAAGGACCTCCTATCATCCATCCAGATGTGCCAATCTTGATCGTCGACAAGTTGCTTAAGAAGTGGGTCCTTGTCCATCGTCTCAGTATCGACATCAGTTCTGGCAGACGGAGAAGTCGCGAGAGGACAATAGCCGACGCCAAACAAAAAGCATTACACACGGGGGGAGCGTCATTGGAAAATTGATGCCCAACGGCCAGGTTGATGGAAGAATTAAATTAGTGAATGGAATGAGAAAAGATCAAAACACAGAACTTACGAATAGATGGTGTAGCCAGACTCGACCCCGTGATCCTGTCCGGGTTTGAGCAATATCTCCCGGACAATGCTTCGCGAGCCGTCGGCACCGATAATTACATCGGCAGTAAATATTTCACCGTTGACGAGTCTCACGGAGGGCGGACCGTGGCCGGTGACAGACGCTGAGGTAGCAGGGTCCGAATAGGAGCAGTTGGGAGATGGAGTGCGCACGATCCCGCTGCCATTCACGGACCGATATGGGATATCGTCCTGGGGAAGCTCTTCACCAGGAATCACCTGTGCTACCCTAGCGCCGTATCTGATTTCAACCCCAGCCTCCAGGGCGATACGCAATAGCATCTCGTGGAGGTCCGCATGCTATTCCGGGGAGATTCGCGGCGTGAGAGAGGAGAACGAAGAGTATAAAAAACCGGTACTTACGTGCATTAAGAGGAAATCACCACCGGTCTCGGCAATGATTTCGTCTCTCCAAAGAATGGCGCCAATGTTTTCGTTGGTGCGGACTAGAGTGAGATCGAGCGTCAACGCGCGTTCAGAATGGGGATAGTTACAAGGCACTAGGCGGTAACAAATGAGGATAGGGTGATTCGGGTAGAGGTGGATATGAATGATGAAAGCGCAAGGAGGACTGACGATCGTCAAAGGCAGCTTGCCTGCATGGTCTCGTCTTTGCTTTCAATTCTTCGCCTAGACCCCACTCGGTGAGGATTTTAGACATGTTCGGAGGTACGCGTAGGCCTGAGTAGGATTTGCGCGCATTTTGAGACACAGCCTCGAGGATCTTTACCCGATGACCGGAGGAAGCGAGGGAATATGCACAAGAAAGCCCACCGATACCTAGATGAGGGTGGGAGAAATTGGTATCAAACGAAGCGGGAACAATCGAGGAAAATATTGTGCACCTGCACCGATGACGAGGAAGTTGAGAGAGAGGGTCGCCTGACGTTGGGCGACGATGGAACCCGGTCTGGTCTTGGATGAAGGAAGGAAGGGCATTTGAGAGTAGAGGAAGGGGAGACGAGGAGAAGGGCCAGCATCGAGAGGGAACGCTGCTAATATAAATAATCATCAGCGAATTCTATTCCATCACTCGCTTGCTTCAACGCCCCGATGACCATCCAGCTCAAGAAACCCCAATCACCCACTCCCGTCCTCACCGACTGGGACAACGCAGTCGCAGAATCAACAGATGTTCCTTCAACCCAGACCGCGTCACTTCCGTCTCCGCCTACAGCATGGCTCTCCGCACGAGATATGAAGGTCTTTGGCTCAACTCCCCTTAAAGAGCAGATCGGCATCGTCAGATGTAAACAATGCGACAGACCCGTCCTTCGTAGCGCGTTCGCAGACCATCACTGTGAGTTAAACCGTCTATATATTTAAGAGGATGTGCGCTGAACTATGTGGGAACAGCCGGCTGTGCCGCCCTGCGTGCAGTTCTTGCAAAGAAGGGCGGAAAGGGCCTCGAAGGTACACTATCGCCTCCCTCACAATGAACCTCTTCTCTGATACTCTCAAGATCTCAAAAAGGGCAAGAAACGAAAGGCAGAGGACGAGATCGACGACTCAACCCAAGCGAAGAAAAAGAAGCAGGCGGCCACTAAAGTTACCAAGGGTCGGTTCAAAGGCCCGGTCGATTACGACAAACAATGTGGCGTAATCAATGACAAGGGACTTCCCTGTTCTCGCTCCCTCTCCTGTAAATCCCATTCAATGGGTGCCAAACGAGGCGTCCAAGGTAGATCCAAACCATACGATGAACTCTTACTCGAGTGGAACCGGGCCAACAAACCCAACTTTGTCGAGCCAGTCAAGAAAGAGTCAAAACTGGAACGGAAAGAGAGAAAGGAGAAGGAGAAGGCTGAGAAGAAGAAACAGGCGATGGAGGCCGCCGCTGCCGCAGGGGTCGACCCCACGAAGAAGGCTGCGACCGCAACTGGACCCAAGAAAAGTAAGAAGGCAACCACCACCGCCAACCCACCTCCGGCAGCGGAGGACGACGATGAGAACGTTGATGATCTCGACTCAGAGGCTGAGATGGATTCTTTGATTTCCGCTGTCCAAGCTGCTCAGGCTCGTGGAATGATTGGCACCCCGCTCGCTGTCCCATGCGACACTGGTTCTTTCTTCGTGGCAAGGAGGGAAAGGTTACGGAGCTGTCGCGGATTGTATGAGAATGCGTTCAAGCGAGGAGGAGCTAATGGTAGCTTGACCACTCCTGTTACCAACGCCATAGGGAACCCGGCAGTGGGAGTGGCCTTCAGACCGACTTAGTCATCGCCCACTGTATTTTCATCATCGCTTTCTCTCACTACTCTCTCACCTTGTACACTATCACGACCTCTATCTACTCTTCTTCGCACCATATGATCGCCATACAGCAACCTTTGGACGTGCCCGCGAACGCACCTGACCACTGTCCAGGCACGGAATCTGACTTGGCGGGCAAGGTGGATGCATGCGAGGGGTGTCCGAACCAGGACACCTGTGCGTCTGGCCAGGCCAAATCTGCAGCCCAAGACCCAACGATGATCCCGATGATCAACGAACGGCTCGCAGGGGTTAAACGGAAAATCCTTGTATTGAGCGGGAAGGGAGGCGTTGGAAAATCGACTTTCACCTCTCAACTCGGTTGGGCTCTCGCCGCTGATGAAGATGTACAGGTGATATTTTTTCTTCTTCTTCCCCCTTCCCCTTTTATTCTACCATTCACTTCGCTTGACGCAACGAGGTCCGCTGACTGCCGAGTTTTTTCGTTTACTTCTTTGCCACGACCCCTGCGGGTTCAAAAACACCCTTTCGGCCTCTTTCGTTCCTTGGCCGCTCCGCGTCCCTACGGTTACGACCCGCAACACCGCATCCATGGCAAACGCTCTCACCCGCAAAAATCACAACACAATACCCACGCTTCAAAATAAAATCAAAAAAACGTTGACTACGCAATTCGTGATTTGCTTTTCGGTTTCAATTGCTTCCATCTGGGCCGTTTCTTTGACTATCTGACCGTTCTGATTTTGTTGGTTATATCTTGACCCGACCCCGTGTCCACCCCCCCTTCGAACGGGTGGATGACTCTACCACATCTCAATCAAAATATCTCAACCGTCAATCTAATCTCGGCTACAATCCTGTACCGACAACTTACGAAATCCGCCCTATACACCCACCCCGTGATACAACGCCGATCGACCCAACCCCTCATCTCGACCGTCTCGTATAATACAATTCATTGTATTCGGTTCCGCTACCAGACTGGAATTATGGATATCGATATTTGCGGTCCTTCAATCCCAACGATCCTCGGAATCTCCAACGAATCTATCCACTCCTCTTCATCTGGCTGGTCCCCAATCTACGTACAACCAAACCTCTCCGCCATCTCCATCGGTTTCCTCCTTCCATCTCAAGCTTCCGCCGTTATCTGGCGTGGACCCAAGAAGAACGGGATAATCTCTCAGTTCCTTCGGGACGTGGATTGGGGTGATTTGGATTGGATGTTGGTAGACACACCGCCGGGCACGTCAGATGAGCATCTTAGCGTCGTCAGGTACTTGAAAGATACCGTCGGGGTTGATGGGGCTGTACTCATCACTACTCCACAAGAGGTCGCCCTTCAGGACGTTCGGAAGGAGATCGACTTTTGCAGAAAGGTCGGTATCCCGATTCTGGGCCTTGTCGAGAACATGTCCGGATTTGTGTGTCCCGGGTGTAAGACGGAGAGTCAGATTTTCAAACCCTCGACGGGTGGGGCAAAAAGACTTGCCGAAGAAGTTGGCATTGAATTGCTGGGAACAGTTCCGCTCGACCCGAGAATCGGCAAGAGCGCAGACTACGGTGTAAGCTTTTTGGATGAATATCCAGATAGCCCAGCAAGCCAAGCGTACCTGGATATCATTGACCGTGAGTTATTTCCGACATTCCCGCAGAAGAATAGTGAATATAATACGTGTGTCTATAGGATTGAGGGGCATTCTAGGAGACAAGTAGGAAGAGATAGCAAGGAATGAGAGCATAGCGACGATGTTCTACTAATGTCCGACCTCTACGATTTAAGGATCTATATCCGCTACTTAGTAGCCCCCTACCTACATCCCTGTCCAAAATGCGCCACTCATCCTGCCTCTACATAGCTTAAGCATGAGTAACCACGGAATGAAAGAGCACTGGGACACCCTCGCCTATTACAGATTGAACATACCCGCACTCTTCCTCTTCCTCCCCTTCCCCTTCCCCGCGTCCTTCCCCTTATCCTTACCGCTATCTTTAAGCCCACCTTCCTTCAATTCCTCCGGCATCTCACTCGCCAACGACTCATCATCCGACCCTCGTTCAGTGATGAATTTCCCAATTGGCGCGATATCCGCAAGTCCGCCCTTCAGCCCCTGTCCGCTCTCGTGGATTGACACCGTCGAGAGTGTTCTCAATAGTCTACCCATGGTACCCGGTCCGATGGTGTGGCTGTGGTTTCCTGTCCCCGGTAATCCGAAAATACCATCACCCGCATACGTTGAACCCGGGAAGGGAATCCCAGAAGGATAAGGTCCGAAACCTGAACCAGACCTCGATCGTACAGGGACGACGTAGCTGTTTTCACTAGGAAAAGCCACAGTATTTCGATGCAGGTGCTTCCCGTGCCCATTCTGTTCCTTCAGGTTAACACCTTCATCGGAGTTCCCTCCTTCCCCAAAGTTGGGAATAGGTTTTCGCGAGGTATGGTGATTTGCATAATAAGGGTTAATCGGCGAACCAGTCCCTGAGTTTGGAATAGCCGGTTGTTGCGGCTGGAGGAACGAAGAACGGCGCGCGTATGTCAGAACGGGGTCTGTGGGGGTAGTGATCGAGGTGGTAGAAGATGCACGCTCGAGCTTGTCGTAGCTAGGGTGTTGCTCAGCCTTCCTACTATTTGTCCTCGATATCGGATGTGACCCTTGGTTGTCCTGTGAAGGAAGAGGTGGGAGAGGTTCAGACGGCGGCAGCGTCGGCTGTGGCTCTGGTTCGGTTTGGGAGGGCTCAATTTCAGAGGGTGGAGGTGAAGTCTCCGTTGTCGTTGGCTCCTCCTTCTGATGCGGGGAGGCAGACCTCGAAGATTTCGTAGTTCCGGTCTTCAGATCCGCTGCGGTTTCTTCATCTATTTGACCCAGTCCAGTTGTCGTAGCGGAGGGTTGGGTCTGCGAGTCCACTACAGAATGGGAAGAAGTAGATGACGTCCTCTTGATCGTTACAGGGGATCCAGTAACAGATTTCAGTCCTCGGACTTCCCTGCGGTAGTCTTGGATCTCGTCCCAAAGAGCTCTCTTAAAATCATCATGGGATTCCAGCTCCTCAATCTCCTTCCATCGCTGGAAGCTCTCAGTACAGTCTGGCTCATCGTCAGGGTTGTGATACGTCGAAAGCCAGGGGTGTTTCAGAGCCCCCGCAACCGAGATTCGCTCAGTGGGGTCGAAAGTAATCATCTTTTGCAGGAGATCGATCGCTAGGATGATGACGGGATTCAAGCATCGTTCTCTGCCGTAATATCTTTCGTACCTTGTGCGTCAGCAACCGGGAATAACTTCTCGAATGATGTGGGCTTGCGTTTTGGTAATGACCGAATATAAGCTTGAGCCTGGAGCGCGGTTAACGCGGTCGTCGCTAGCAGAATGATGTGTATTTTCTCCAAACCTTTTGGCTTCCTACTCTTATGATCGTCTCCTCACTCGGGGTACCTAGAACAATCCATTGTCAGCACTACGAAGGACACATCGATGACGAGAGAGGTTACCCAGAACGTCAATTATTTTGTTCAACTGGTCCACTGTTCAAACAACACATTCACCGAAACAAAAACAATTCGAGCTTCAGAGAGCTTGATCCGATGGAAGAAATGAGGGAATCGCCCAGCTGACCGTAACTTTAGAATGGCAGAGGAGGGTTGAATATGACTGATGCAGGCCAAGAAGGGATGGGGTGACGCTTACTCTTTGCCCTTGAATAGAGGTTTGCCAAGGAGGAGTTCGGCGAATATGCAGCCTATCGACCAAACATCAACTAGAAACAGTACCTAGTCAGACTCCGTAGAGGAGGAATCATACGCGTGACTTACTGGCAGTCCCATACCGCCTACACGCAACACGCGTTAATAAACCGGTGGGCGACCACTAAAATCCAGCCTTTCAATAACGCTCACCTGAACGCAAGCATGATCTCCGGGGCCCGGTACCATCGCGTCGCCACATACTCTGTCATATTAACCTCGCTCTCCGGTGAAGCATCGAATCCTCTACTGAGACCGAAATCGCATATCTTCAGTTCACAGTCTGCATTGACCAATAAGTTTCCCGGTTTGAGGTCTCTGTGAACGACCGAAGCTGTCCAGAGAACCAGGGACATCTGAATATCCTAGCCTAAAGATGGGGTGGGCATATTTACTGACCTGAGTGGATGTACTTCATGCCTGAGAGTTGGCTGTTAGTTTAGAAGTGGCTCAAGTAAAACTTTCCGAAAGAGGAATACCTCGTAAGATTTGATACACGAAGTACTGAATGTGTTCGCTCGTTAGTGTCTGCCCGGACTTGATAATCTGGTGTAGATCGGCTTCAAAAATTGTTCAGCGATAACTATCTCAACCAACACCAACGTACAATCGCATACCTTCCATAGGCTATTAACAACCTCGATTAGTCCCTAGCTGATCTTCGCAATCCTCGTAGGCTCACCTCCATAAAGATATAACTACAAATGAGATCGACGGATCAGAAAAGTGAGACAAGAATCCATTCAAAAGAGAAAAACCAACATTTCCTCCAGGTTCGGGGACGAGGCATCCACGTCAATAAGACCGGTAATGTTCTCGTGATTGGCAAAATGTCGAAGGAGCGTGATCTCTCTCAACGCTCGTTTCGAAAGTTGCACTCGTTCAGTTACGCGAGTTACGAGCTTGATAGCGACGACCTCCCCGGTGATCTCGTCGGCGGCTGACCTGTACAGATGGATACAAATAATCAGAACCTATCGGAGGTGAGAATGAAAGAAACGGGATTGACGAACACAACGAAACCATAAGCCCCAGAACCCATTTCACGAATGATCTTCCACCGCTTCTCGACATTGAATACCTTCCCAAACGAAGAAGGCAAAGCATGGTATCCTCTTAAGCCAATATATGAGCCAAAGGCATAGAACTTCACGAAGAAAGAGAGGGTTGAGCACACGAACCTTCTTAGGCCATTATGCTCATCTCTGTTACTCCCGACACCCCTAGTTCTTGATCTCCCTCTATGTATTTGGGCACTATTCCAAGACGAAGGGGACGCCTTAGGCGAAGAAGATTTAGCGCCGTTCTTCCCGCCTCCACCTCCACCACCACCACCGCTACTACTAGCACTCGCATTCCCCTCTGTATGCCCACACCCATTCCGAGATTGATCTTCGTTCGTCGCCATCGTCCCCTCGTTCAACCTTTCGTCACGATCAACGCAAAGGATTCCACTTCGCACCGCAGCACTCGGGGGTAAAGAGGTATCGGTAGCGTATCACGGTATTATTTGGGAAGGTCGAAGCTCCCGTAGATCCGATTGCCACCTGCGCGGAGAGGGGGTGAATTGCGTAGAAACTTCGAGTTCTTCTCAGTCCGGTGTTCTAACCGAACCGGAGGGTATGATAACGACGGAAAAGCACTGGGAAAACAAGGAATGAGGCCGACGAAATCAGCAGATGGTTACTTCCGAGTCCTTGACGACGATCAACAAGGTAAAAAGGAGGGAAGGGGGTTTAACGTTGTGAGGGATAAGGGTAGAATGGATGTGACAGTAGGCCTCGAAATCCCTGATCAAGGGGTTAGCTTCTGTAGAATCAGGGATTTGGAGGAAAGTTCGAGACCGTATGACCGTATGTGGGTCACGATGGCGAAATCGTGGCAATAGAGACGTGTCTCTAAGTTCAGGTCGGCGTGAGCGAGGAGGGAGCAGCTGACCCACACGTTGATTCCGCGAGGCAGACGTAATTCACGGTATCTTTTGCCGGCCACTTCCACCTCGCACGACGCCACCCCAAGTTACCGGGGTTAAAGTCAATGCAGGCAACAACCGAAATCACAAACGCAGCTGCGGCAACTGAAAAGGAAGCCACGTTTTGGCTGTTTTACATACACCATCCCACGAAGACAAGGGTAAGGGGAAAAACGATGAAGCGGGGAGGAAAGCAATGAAAAATCAAGCCGGGAAACGAACGTGACTGGATCACCCTAGCGAGAACCTGAAGGAGACGTCGATATCGATATACATATTAATGCTCAATCATGAACGGGTGATAGAGGAAGAGTAGAGAGGCAGAAGACAGAAGGAGAAATGGGTGCGACGAGAGGGAGTAATGGAAGGGACTCTACATGGAGAGACAGAGGGTTCGAGAATGATCGTAAAAGCGAACAAGCCCAGAGACAAAGTCCTCGAAAGTCAGACTTGGTCTCAGAGCGAAAGAAGCAAGGGGTGTAATGACCTCGATTAACCATAGTGTCCCATCTGGAGTTGGTAGCCGCCGTGGTGAGGCTGCCCATCAGGTGTCAACTGGTGCACGAAGTTCATCCAGATCTCTCCGTGCCCCCCAGGTCCATGCATCGGCAAGGCTGCGACTTGAGGGTGTCCATAATCCTGTTGGTGATATCCGTGATGTGGATCCTATAACCGACAACCCATTAACGTCAGAATTTCGGCGGGCGCCATAAGAAATACGTACCACCATGTACTGTTGCTGTGAATGAGGGTCCTTGTACATCTGATCCATGCCCAAGTGGGGTGGAGGGGATGCAAGCATCCCTTCACTCCCGTGACCCATACTCCCGTTCATACCATTCATACCACTCATGCCCACCATCCCATTCACACCTAGGCCGTTCATACCTCCCACACCATTCACCCCACCAAGCCCATTCACACCGTTCACGCCATTCATATACTGTGAATGCGGGTGCGGATGCGACGGGGCGTGGTTAGGATTGTAATACTCCAGACCCAGATCTTGCATCACGTCACCCATGTTCACGTTTACGTTCCCGTGCATGTTGTAAACCCTTGCGTCAGAGACCACTGGTGACGTGTTCGGGGAAGTCGCTCCTGTAACTCCAGAGATGCCCATGGGTATCGATTGTGGCGATTCTGACAATCTCGTAGTCGAGTTGGGCGACTGAGAGGACCCAGATCTGTTGATGACGCTAGCCCGTCCACTGATGATAGCGACGTCATCCGGGAATTCAGACTCGTCGACCGTGGGTTGCGGACCTAGACCGCTCTGAAATTGAGCGAAAGCGATCTTCGCACGATCTCGAAGTCTTTCCAACATTGTCTAGTTAATGGTGTACCAAAAGATCCCGAAATCAATCAAACCGGTTGCGCGGTGGAACAGTAAGGCACGCTTACCGTGGTCGAGGGGATCCTGGTTGTGCTTCCTTCCTCGTAAAACGTAATAGCGCGCTCTAACTCCGACAAAGCCGCAGGGGCCAAGGGACATCCCGGGCTCTCTACCACGATACCCCCGAGAATGTAACATGCTGAGAAGACGGCGGACCAGAAGAACCTGAAGATCATCAATGTTACAGAAGGTACACTGGCGCGTTATAAATGGCCGACAAACCAGATGGTAGCAGTGAGCTGCGGATGTTTGGCATACACGCCCCTGAGACTAGAAATCAACCTCCTGGCGCTCCTATACGCGGCTAATACCGAGGGGGAGTACTTGTGACCGAGTGGGTTCCTTGAGGGATGCCGGATCGCTTTCACGAAGTAAGCCCGGTGAAGGTACAACAAATCTGGGGATTCCGATCAGCCGAACCACCAAATAGTTGTATATCTCCGAACTACTCACTCGATTCTCGTTCACATACGACTCCATATTGTTGCATCGCCAACGATGGATCATCGGCCCACCCTTCTGGGGACTCATCCAACGGTGACTGAAGGTGGTTAGGCAGTGGGAAGGTCCGGATCCTCCGATCCAGTTCGAGGAACTGGGAATAGCCGGGGGTCCTAAGCGAGCTGCAGAATTTGACAGTTGGGGCAAGACACGCGGCAGAGTATCTGAACTTCCATCCATGATCTATGTCACAGGGGAGATGAACGCCACGAGCGCAAGCAGGATCAGTTAGTGCCACATGCGTCAAATTACATATTAGAAGGCAACCCCCCCCAAACTCGGACTGGGAGGAGCAGCGGCGAACAGAAGCTAAGGGTTACAAAGAAAACACTCACAGCTATATTCAACCTCCCCATCTGTGCGAACAAACCCATCGTCGTCTGGGAATTTGCAATCCGTATCTTCCAACCGGAAAGCGCCGGGACGAGCGTTGACGAAACTCTGTAATCAAGGCACGCCAGCGTCACGAACGAGAAACGAGGTAGGCCAACCCAAGCAGGGGCAAATAAAATCAAACCAAAAGAGGCACCGTCAGCTGATTATGATCCTCACGAACAAGGAACGCAGAACGCCCGAGGGTTTGCCAGAACAAACGCTTGCGAGCACAACGAATGATGACCAAGCCAGAATAAAACTCACCGCCCAACTATCCCAGGTATACATCTCCCAGAACAGTGTCCTCCTCCGCTGGACCTCCTGAGGCTCCAAATTCCAGGGTGCACTATCCCGCTCTGTTCAAATCAAAGTGACAAGGGGTTCGGGGTTGGAACAAAAGAGGATATACAAGATCAGATGTACGGTTTCGAAGGTGCGCGCGATGAAATGAATACGTACGAAGACCGATCTAAAGAAAGGGGGATGCAATAGTCAGCACACACGAGTCGAATTGAATTAGAGAAGGACCAGGAGTTGTGCACTCACGATTTGAGCAGCCCTACATAGGGCACCAAAAAGCAGCCACCTAGTTTCATCCGTTCCGGGATCAGTGAAGTAGTGATACTGGATTATCAAGAACAAGGCCTGAAGTGCTGAGCAGGTGACTTCGTGGATGATCGATGAAAGAGAGAGTGCAGCGAGCGCGAGCAAGTTGTATGTTTCGGAATCGGATTCTCCCACTGCACTTTCCTGTTCGTAGTGAGCGCCAAGAGCGAGAGCGATGAAGAGAGTAGAAATTCTGTGAGGATGTAGCATGTCTATGCAAGGGCTACCTTCGTGATCATAAAGGGTACTGAGGATGGCATTTTCAAACTCTTGACGGGATATTGGACGGTACCTAATGTGAAAAAAGGATGATCAGGTAAGGGAGGCGAGGATCGGAAACGGTTCCATACATCCAGGCAGCCTTCTCATAATACAGCTGCACAAGGCGTAGGGAACGTTGGTAAGGTGGGATATAAGGCGCGAAAATACACCTCTCGTATCTGCACCCCTTGACACCGTATGGAGCCGCTATTGCCAGCTCTGCGATTTCTGGTGACAGACCGAGTAGGTGAGATCTAAGGGATTTGGGTAATCGGCTTTCGTGCTTGTCTTCATCGGACTAAAGTGAACGGTCGAATTTAGTGTGGAACAGACTTAACTACGAACCAAAATATTACCCAGACTAGACGTGACAGATACTAGTGGACAACAACGGGGATCAGTGAGTGGGGCGTTAAAAAGTGGCACATGAGGTAACGGACCTCTGATCCAGCGAATCTTCCATGATACTTTCCAGCTCCATCAGAGCCGATGGAGAAGGAGCCTATAGATTCGGCCACTTCTTCCACATCTTCGAATGCACCCGGCATGGGAGGTGAGGAGGGGCTGAAGATATCAGTCTCGTCTCGGCTGCCACTAGCTCGCGCACTAGCAAGCGCTTCTTCTAGTTGTTTGACTTTAGATTTCATCATCTTGACCTCGACTTCTAGTCGCTGAGCGTGCGCCATTAGGACTCTGGGGGGGCGGGGCGAAGACAAGACGTTGTCAAGCGTAATGACGCGAAGGGTACCACGAGAAGCTTACTTGTTGCCCTTGGTTGCCGTGAGTGTCCCTGGTGCACAGGTTAGTTGCATCTGCGAAGGTAATTGGACCGAACTTGGGGAGGACTCACTGTCTGGACACAGCTCCGCACAACCTCTACGGACACACGAGCTACATGGGACTGCCCTGTTGACTAGTAGTGAGAGGGGTTGGTCTGGAGGCTACGGAGGAGTTAGGAGTCACCTGTCGCATTTTAACTTGGACCTGGGAATTTGGGAATCAGTGAACCCCTGGTTTGTGGGTGAAGGAGATAAGCATACCTGCGACATTCCGCGCATGACAAGGCGCCTCGGCGGTCGCCCATGGTTGTTCTGACAGGGCTAGTGGGAGTGGGAATGGCGGTCGGAGACATTGGCTCTGACTTGGGATTCATGACCAGGGCGATTAGGACGTTGAGTGATCAGCCAGCGGGCTGGGTGACGAAGGCCGGTGGGGATTCGGGTTGAGGGGGGCGTTGGACACGATGGCAGGGTGTGGGGGATGGCTACGAAGAGGAGGAGGGTAGAAAGGAGATGAGAGTTGCGGATAGTGCGGGGGAGCGGAGGGAAGGGACGGTGGATGTTGATGGAGAACATATACAACAGCCGAACTTGGCGAATGCAGATGATCGAAGTCAAAGATTACCGGTGTACCACGAAAGCGAGCCATCTCGCATATCAAAAGAAAACAGCGTAATATTCCCTGTCCATCGGTGTACGTATCCTTTCAAATAAGGGGAAAAAAAACATGCCAAACTTCGGTACTGAAACCCGTCCGAAGGCCGTACCTGTCCATCCACAGAATTCACGCATCCTTAAAAGCGCACACAATAAATAAGTTACCCTCCCCGGGACGCAAGCCGCGGGAGGTCTACGACCCAGAAACATCAACGATCACCGATGCCTAATCAACGCCTCCACATGAAGCGGCGATCTCCCTCGGATGGATTCACGTTTCATTCGAAACGGAAACGAATCTGGTGCATACGCAAACACCGTAGTGGCCACACCATCTCAGAACCTAGCCGGTGAACATTGTGGGTTAGCGTCCTGGGAAACAGCAACGTGACTGTATGACCGAAACAGGGTCAAAAGACGTAAAGTGTGAAGATTCAGTCAAAACAGACGAAACCGCCAAAGCAGTTCGTCCGAAGGTAGCTGAGATAGTGTTCAGCATCCAGGAGATCCAATTCTCCCGCTCATGCCAAATGCCTCAAACATCATGTACAGAACACGAAAACAGTGCACAAAAACTCTGAAAATGGAACGCGAACTCACCCTCTGAAGCGGAGAATTTTTTTGAGACGATTGTGGTCTTTGGAAGAGATACTCGGCAGATCCCGAAGAGACAACCCCGCGCAATACCTTCACTCCGCTCACTCCCACCTGAAATATGTCTACGCCACCCAGTAACTCACAGACTCAGCAGGCGTCCAACGCTGAGCCTTCGACGTCATCTGGTACGACTCACCCACGACCTAGTCAAACCACCGAGGAGGTCAAGAAGGACCGCACCCTCGCAGAGTTTCTGCTGATGCTAGACGATTACGAACCCCTGGTAACTACAACTACCTTGGCCATCCGTGCTCCACCGCTGATCTCCAGCTCTCCTTATGCGTCCTAGATTCCGAGCGAAGTTACCGATTACTATCTGCAACGCGTTGGCTTCGAATGTGAAGATGTTCGCCTGTAAGTCTTCCCCTCCCCCCTGCCTCGTGGCGTACTCACGCTCACTTTATCCGCATTGCTCGTTGAATACAGAAAGCGCCTGTTGTCGTTGGCAGCTCAAAAGTTTGTCTCCGACATCGCTGCGGATGCTTACCAACACGCCCGCATCCGCACCAACGCCACGGGGGGCCGTGCAAGGTCCAACCAAGCATTGGGGCCCGGAACGTCTCGTGTACGTTCTTACTCATCCATGTCTATTTCATTACGATACCACCTCGCTAAATCCTCCGCTCGCCATAGGATAAGACACGGACCACTCTAACGATGGATGACCTCAGCGCGGCGTTGTCGGACTACGGAATCAATGCACGCAAGCCGGAGTTCTACCTCTAGGGGTTCCTGCCACGCGCCCTACCAATGACCTGGACATTCCTTCGGGCTTCCTTTGTGTGTAGCCCATACATCTAGTCAAAAGTTCGATGCACCGTGTTGTAAGTCTTGTATCCGGGAATTAACTCTATTTTGATCCCATCACCCCCGGGCGTCGGAACAGGAGACGTTCAATCCATCGAACTTCGTCTTGATTAGATCTTCACGCGGTAACAGGCTCCCGGATACTTATTCAAGATAGATAAACATGCAAATTTGATCTCTGACCTTCTGGTCTCAAGCTTGTTGTTTGAAACACCGGCTGGCTGCGCAAGGTCGTGCACGCTAGGCCGCGATGCACTGGTATAATACCTCTCGAGGCCACGTGTATCGTCATCCTTCTGGTTCCTGCAAACTCTGTCTCCATGCCACCACGCACTCATTAGCAACATTCACTTCCAAAACGTTTTACACGCGATACGACGACCGATCCAATTCGTGAAATCGCACGGCTGCCCGTGGTTGCTAACTCGATTGACAGTGTTTCAGGCTTTGGCCCAGGGAATGTAACCTCATTTAGGTTTGCACCCACACCGAAAGCCGTTGCGCCCACGATTGTTTTAAAGTCTACAGTTCGAGGGCCATACTCATCGAGTAAGACCCTCAACCCACACTTGGTGCAATTGACTTACTGTATGGATACGCGCTCCGAGATGGAGGGTTAACATTGATCCAATATGGGAAAGATCAAAACTCAACGCCTTTGACCACGACTTCGCACTAGTCTATCTGAGGAAGGTTCTTCCACCAAAATCTGGTGGGGAGAGCTTTCTATACCCACCCACGCGAATTCTTCGTTGCCCCATGACTCCTGGACAATGCGTGTCGTTCTCTAGGACCCTTCGTCTTACACGGCTAAGCTGGAAACAACCCAGGCGATGATACGACAGAACATGCCTAGCTCCGTCCCCTCCCAACCCATATCAGGTGTGAACGTGTGTCTGAGGGACTTCACAGGAAATACACCCCCAACAGCGGCCATTTTCCTCCGGTCCAGTTGAGGTCCGGTTCCGTACGTACCTTCTGGCTACCCGATGGTTCAACGTTCAGACCGTGAAGCAAGGAGATCAAACACCTGTTTACCGGTACCGGCGATCGTAAACTCATCATCGGGGAACGCGACTTCTGGACATCCATTCCATCATTTACACCTTCGCGCGTCGGCGGCGCGATTTTGCCGCAAGTGTCTCAGGTGAACAGTCTCGCGGGAGTGTGTTTGCTCGTGTACCCTCCAGATGCCCGAATCTGACCTCGAGGTAGATGGCATCACACTATGTGCGTCGCGCGCGGAATGTTTCCACAACGGAACAAAGCGGAGCTAGATTGCCGTAACCGGACGGTCACCGACGCTGGTGATGGTCGGCCGTTTGGAGCCATCTATGTCCGCTGGTGGTGCTCGCGACCACCGGTCGCTAGTTCGGAGTACCCACAAGATTCTGAATGGTTTCTAGCGGAGAAACCAAGTGGGTGAGAGGCTTTGAGTCCACCAAGCCGCTGATAAAGCGACGGTGACAACCAAAAAAGAGGTATGCAATGGGCACGCAAAGGTCGTAACGCCACAAACTTTATCAAATTCGCGCCTTCGTTTTGGTACTGGAAAGCCAACGTCTTGCGGCCGTTAGGCTCCATTACATACTTATTCGATTGTTCAATGTTCAACGTTCACGACTTCTGTCATTGAGACCTCTCGTATAGGCGCAATGTATTGAGTGCTTCAGGGTTCCCACGTGCGACCCACAAACGCCGCACTACCATACTGGGTGGGTGCACGCTTCGGAAGTAAGCAGTAGCTTTCTTTACGTTCGCGTCGTTGCAGCAATTGCCCGGCCCGGGAAGACACTGAAGAGATCACGGTGTGCTGTAGACTTTTGCGGGTACGACCGGGAGTTCGTGGTTTAGCATTCAGCGGCCAAGCCAAATAAAACGTCCATTAGGCTACCAGAAACCCGCATGGCTACCATCTCCAAAGGGACTCCGTAGACGCCAAGTGTATCTCCAATAAAGCTAACGTCAATGACACACGACCAGCCGCTATGACTTAAAAGGCCTAGCATGTAATTTCACCACGAGACAAAGCCAGCATACGTACAGTTACCTGCCACGAGAAGACGAGATCATATGACGAAACAAGTGCCGCTGAAAATTTCATCGACACAGATTTTACGTCCAAGACCTCTCGGAACAACCCTGAGCGTTGTTACAGGGAAAGTCGCCAGTGAGGTCATAGGCTCGGAGACGTTCTTCCATGTCGGCACAGGACTCGGGGTATGGAAATGGAAGCGTACTCCTGATCCCTTGCATGATGGGGCAGGAGTTCATCCCGTGGCTTACCAGCGGGTCAAGAGGTTAACGCTCCGAACCTCGAGGGCAAGCCTGCTCGGTCCTTATTCCAGGAAACTTCCGGAGACATGACAGCTGTCCAAGTGAAAACTTTGTGGCCTGGAGGACGAACAAACGGGGTGAGCCTTCAGCCATCCGAGTATATAATGCCATAAGCTCTTCCGGACCGTGTTTCTCAGGCGGTGGGCGCAGTCCCCAATCGGATATCTCCTTCAATTGGTGACAAACACGTCAATCGGAAACCCTTTGTCAAGGTTCGGCGTTGTGCTGAGTGCTTTGTATATGAGCGTAAACGCGCACTTTTTTCTCTTCTGGTGTGAATCGACGCTATCCCTAAACCGGGAAGTCCGGCCGGTGGGCGCCGTGACCATTGTCACCATAACGCCTCTCGTCAGGGCCCTCACAAGCTAGATACTCCCACGATGAGCTTTCCTGAGGGTCTGAGGTGAGAGTGGATGTCCATTACTCTCGAGGCGACATTACTATGCGCGAAGTTGCGGAAATCTTCAACATCTCGCTGGGGTTTATCCCCAACGTAGTTGCCTACTATCGACAGTATGGACAAGTCTATTCGAATACATCAGGATACAGCCAGCCGCGAGGCATAGTGGTTTGGCGCCGGAAAGACTCCACCCTATCCATCTCACTCCAGAATGCCGTTGTTCGGAAAGTCCAAGAAATCTCACCAACATTCCCAACAGCTGGTATCCTCAGGGATCCCTAGCCATTCATCCGTAAGGCCGCTCGGCATCGGCATAGATCCGGCCTCGGACATTGGGCCTGAAGGTGTGTTCCGTTCAGTGAAGTCTAGCAACTGATGAGGTCGATCTGAGCACTGCGGCAGGTATAAACAACGGAGGGGGTTCTCGGATTGTACCTCGAGATAGGAGAATGGATCAACGACCTCTCGCGTCGGATGCTTCAACCTCGACTCCTGGAAACGAGGGTGAGAATACACGTAGGTGCACCCTCCTGCATCTGATAGGACCAATGCCCATAATCCCGATAGCGGTACACAAACGAGAACATGGGCAAGAAGTCCTCTCGAACATCCCGAACGAGCACTTCAGTCGTAACGCTACCGATCTCTCTGAGCGGGAATTAGAAGTCCAGAATCGGGGGGAGTGCGAAGACCAGGGAACGGTCGCCGGGCGACGATCAAAGGCACCTCCCAAACACGTATTCAACGATCATATCTGCGAAGACGTACATGACACTGTCCACTTGGGGTCAAGGGGTGAGCGTCGGCGCTCCAACATCATTCTAGCTTGGATCAACTCTTACTAGTTCTAGAGAGAGTCCATAGAGACACGACATTTAGGGCCACCGCCGTTCCAGTGGATGTCCCAAAGGATCCCGTAGGGGGATTCGGGCCTCTCAAAGTCGTCCTAGGGACCATCTCCGCCATTTGCGCTAATCACGAAGTTCGCCTACGGTCCCTCCTCCAAAATTCTTCTCTGACGAGTCTATCTGCAGGAAGCCGTAGCTATCGGGAACAAGATCGAAGACCTCCTCTCACGCATAGAAGCACTGGAAGCGCGTTTTGCAACACCTCCAGGCAGCGTGGTAGAACAAAGGCGCCGAAGTGAATTGATACTGTATGTCACTACTCCCTCTTCATATTTGGTACTAAGTTCCTCTCAGCAAGTTCGGGTGCATCGAAGGACGGCTGCGATCGCTGTCTAAGAAGCCTGAGCTGCGGCGACTTGATGAACATGTTCAAGACGACGAAGAGGTTCCTGGGCTCCTCGAAGATATACGGGAGATTATCTCTGATTACCAGGTTTGTTCACGATTCTAGCACCCTTGTTGGTGTTGACAAGGGCGACAGATGGCGCAACAAATGACAATGCGCAAACAAGCATGTAAGCTCATAGTGAGTGTTCCCCTTTTGCGTCAGAGGAAATGAAATAACCTCCATTGGCAGAATCCAGGTTAGAACGTCTTCTGTTTTTGATGACGATCGCCTGACATGAGGCTCCAACAGCTGAAGCATCTGTCCTCAACAACTTCCGCTGTACACAGGGGGCCGAGTACCGTCACGGCGACCGCACAGGTTGTCTCAAGGGAACTCGCACAGCCGTTTTGGACCAGATCGAGCTCTGGACACGCGACTTCGACAAACCCCCTGTCTACTGGTTGAACGGGCTAGCTGGAACGGGCAAGAGCACCATCGCCCAGACGATCGCCGAGAGGATCTTCGCGCACGGGCAACTTGGGGCATCCTTCTTTTGCTCGCGAGACTTCGAGGATCGAAGAAACCTCCACTTCATCTTCCCCACCATCGCCGTTCAGCTCGCACGCAGGTACGCCGAGTTCCGATCGATCTTTGTCCCGCTGGTACAGTCGGATCCAGCAATCGCCCACGAGTCCCTGTACAACCAGATGAAGAAATTGATCGTTGAGCCCCTCGAGGAATCCGCCATCTCGACGGTGATTGTGATCGATGCTTTGGACGAATGCAAAGATGTGGAACCCGCTTCAGCGATCCTGACCGTCCTCGGGCAGTTCGTATCGGAGATCCCGAAGGTCAAGTTCTTCCTTACTGGTCGTCCGGAGCCCCGGATTCGGGAAGGCTTTCGGATCCCGCTGTTGGCAGAGGCGACCGACGTCTTCATCCTCCACGATGTCGAATCGAATCAAGTTGACAGCGACATACGACTGTTCTTCAAACAGGGTTCCCTCGAACTCATCCGCCGTCGACACGAGCTAGACGGGTGGCCAACGAAAGAACAGTTGGACTTCCTTTGTGAACGGGCAGCAGGACTGTTCGTCTATGCCGTGGCAACGGTAAAGTTCATCGATCATAGGAACAACGATCCCAAGGAGCAGTTGGATCGCCTTCTACGGTCACCCGAGAGTAGCACTCGTGAGGGGAAGACGAAGCTCAAGGCGAACACAACTCTGGATTCACTCTATATGACAGTCCTTCAAGAGGCTTTCGGCGACGATGACCCGGAGGACGATCACAAGATCCGTTCTGTCCTCGGTGCTGCGATACTCGCTGCAAATCCGCTCCCTCCATCCACGATCGCTACCCTGTTGGGCTTTGGTATCAAAGACGTAACCCTCCGACTGTCATCGGCTCACTCGCTCCTCATCCTCCAGGAAAACGCCGATTCCCCCGTTCGACCGTTTCATAAATCCCTTCCCGACTTCATCGTCGATCCGACCAGATGCATCAACCAGAGGTTTCACGTCTCTCCTTGCAATCATCACATGGAACTCCTGATCGGCTGTCTCAACCTAATGAATCAAACGCTGGAGAAGAATATGTGCAAGCTCCCGGACGCCGTCACAAACTCCGAAGTCCCCGACTTGCGCGAGAGGACCGAGCGATACATCGATTCCGCTTTGCAATATGCCTGCAAGTCGTGGCACAAGCACCTCGTCGATGAGCACACTGCCCGCGCACTCGAGATTACTTCTACCCTCCATCGATTCCTGGAGAACAAGTTCGTGTTCTGGCTGGAAGTCCTTAGCGTCCTCGGTGCCGCGAGGGAGGCAGTTGACGCATTGGACGTGGTTACAAAGTGGTTGGAGGTGTGTCAGGTTTTTACGCTCGATGTCTTGCCAAATTTTTCTGAGACTGGATCCAGGCGCCGCCGACCCTTGAGCTGGCCAATGACTGTTTTCATTTTGTGACGGGGTTCTTTGAAGTCATCGACGAATCCGCCCCGCACATCTATCACTCGGCTCTTCCTGTATCCCCTCAAGCGTCGATGGTGCGGAAACTGTACGAGCGATACGCCAATCCGATGGCAAGAATTGTGTACGGGCTACCGGTCTCGTGGGATCTAGCTAGTGTGACCATGGAATATCCTTGTTCGGCTGTCGCATGGTCACCGTGCGGCAGGTTCATTGCGATTTCCGACAGCGGATCAAGAACAGAAATTCGGGATGCAGCGACTCTCAAGCAACTTGCTATCCTTGAATTCCCGGGGGGTCGAACTGAAAAACTCGTTTTCTCTCAGGATGCTCGCTTGTTAATGAGTTCCCGTGTCTGCCCAACGGAATTTATCAGTTGGGACCTTCAGACGGGTGTTCTTATCAGTGCCATCTCTCCGGAGCAATGGGGAGGTGATCCAGAGTGCTCAATCACATATTCTGCATGTGGAACGATGTTTGGGGTTTTAATCCGTGAACTCTACATTCCCACCATCCACACCTACAACGTTCACTCCGGCACACACATATACTCCCATCCAGTCGAAGACAGGGTCGTAGGCGATATTTGGACCCACGGCGAATGTCTTCGATTCGCTACCATGAAGTCAGGGTCTATCACGACGTGGGAAGTCGGGTTCGCCTCGAGAAACGCGCCGGCGGAGGTTGAGTCTCTCCCTTTCCCAGACGACTCTCCCCATGACTTATTCCCACAATCGTTCCACCCTACCCTCTCCCGGCTCGCATTCATCCATTCGGAGAGAATCTTTGTATGGGATGCTCGATATTCCAAATTCCTCCTGAATGAGGATGCCAAGTATTCCTATGACACTTCCTTCTCCCGTGATGGTCGTTTCTTCATGCACGGAGAAGGACTTTCAGAAATTTATCTCTGGAAGGAGTCTCCCACTGGCTATATCCTTCATCGGAGACTTTATTACGAGGTCGGGCCCCCCAATACACTTATCTCCCCGAATGGGGAGTCAATCTTCGCTTTTGGTTTTGGGGTAATTCAGCTATCGCGTACAATAGATTCAACAACCTCCTTCTCTCGCAAGCAGAACCACACTCCGTTCATTGTGGAATTCTCCCCGGGCGAAACGTTGGCGGCAGTCACGCGGTTCAAGGACAAGACCATCACTGTTCTCGACCTTAAGTCTGGTGACTCGCTGTCGATCATCGACGCGGGTATGGGCGTTCATGGTCAGAGGGTGACTGGGAGCACTGTCGTTGCCGTTAATAACGAAAAGGTTGTCACTTGGAACCTACCTGCACGGGATCGTGTTCTCAACACGACTCTGGTCGTTTGTCCAGGAATGGGCTCCTCGGTCTTCGCATCGATATCCCCCAATCTCCACAACATTGCCATCGTGGAGGGACCTTTTTCTGGCAATCCTCCCTGCTTGCACCTACACGATGTGCCTACTGGACGGTGTCTTGGATCCGTGCTCATGCGTGGGAATGGCCACAGACGTCCCTGGTTCACCCCAGACGGGCGCGAAGTCTGGTATATTACAGATGAAGGCGAAGCAAACGGGTTGACAACCGTCGAAGATAACGAATCCGGCGTCATCAAGCTGGAGCAGCTAGGGTCAACTAACCAACCACCAAATACGGCCCCCTGGTTACCCTCTCGTGGCTACCAGATTGTGGATGATGGATGGATATTCAGTATCAGTGGGAGGCGACTCTTGCGGCTACCCCCTCATTGGCGGTCGTCGAATACGGCTGATAGGACGTGGAGTGGGCGGTTTCATGCGTTGTTGCATGGTACACTGCCGGAGGCTGTCATTCTGGAGTTAGAAGAGTGACTCGCGATCAATATTCCCCCTCCTCTCACATACATCCCCTTTCTGTCCCCCGCCATCCGCCGCGTCTCATTCACATTTCGATTAGCATCGATTGCGACAGCCATGTGTTTTTCAGATCTCTAATAGTACTTGCCTGTATGTCACCAGCTCGCACCGTTTCAATGTATTACGCATAATCACCACTGGCGAGAACGTTCCGGCTCCTTGGATGCCCAGATAAATTGCACGGGGGAGTTTCTGGAATCGATCGCCGACTTCCCAACGAGCGGCGAGGGCCTATACTCAAAACAAGCCATATATGTGATCCAAGTGACCGAAAGCTGTGAATGCTTCTTTCTTGCCCTTCATTGCGACGTTCCTGATTGTCTAGGGTGGCATCTTTACGGTTTACCCAGCTGGGCGGATGGGGAAAACCAACTATTAGTGAAGTTTTCAAAGAATGTCCGAAGCGTTAGATTCCTGAATCACGTTGGAAGGCTGGCTCCAGGATATTCGAAGGTGCGGGCAGAGCTGTAGTTATGCATCATTCTACGCGTAGCTACTTAAGCAGGACTACATCCAAGACCGCAATAGAGCGCGCGTTCATAGTAGTACCTGAGTTTTGGTTATGTGTGCATATACTACGGTAAAACCCGCCCTTCTTCAATTGGTTGTTCGACTCCCCGTCAGCGTGGTTTGGGATTAATGACTGAACAACAAGATCGTTACGTCGACCGAGGGAACAGAGTATTCCCCAGCGGTTCTGATGGATGGGAGAGAAGCTGGCTGGGCTAAGGAAGTTTCTTGAGTTTTGCACTTCCGAGTCGTTCTAATTCTCAACCGACGAACAAGCTCGAACGCGAGGAGACATCGCACCAACACCGGAATACGAAATAGGTCCCGGTTCCGACCAAGAAAAGGCCCGGCACTCTCCATTGTTGACAATGAGAATTTCTATCAAGAGTTATATAAATCGGTCGTAGCCTATGTGTAGACCCATGGGCTTCAAATCTGTGTCTCGCGTATGACCAATGGCTAAGACTGGACGTGAGACTGGAATAAGAGGTTTACGGCCTCCCCGCACGACAATTAGTGCACGTTGAGGACAGACGACAGCATCCAAGGCACAAGCCAAGTTCAGAAAGTATCCGGAGAACTTAGCCTCGGTACTGCGGTACTCCGACGTGGATTCCATGGGATTGACGAAAGCTTTCAATTCGGAGCCGGAATGTATCGATGTGCCGGCGTGTACACCGACTTCCATGGGCTTCCAGGGATCACAGTGACGACTGAGACCAATATGCTCGGAGGCAGTGGACCGGCTTGCTACGAAGGAAACGGCCATAGAGTCCGCGTATCCCCACAGTGGAAGGTGCCTTGCCAGGACGGTGTGAATCATCCTCTCTAATCCCGGCCTAGCCCGGTCTCCCACCCCCCGTCGCGACCATATTCGCTTCATTTCTCTCCAACTGTTTCACGTGTGATTTTCCCTTGCAGTTGCACAGCTTGCATTACTAATTTTCACTTTCGGCGGGAGGAACCACGTACCTGGTCGGGTCTCTCCGTTTCTCTCAACAGCTACAATCTGCAAACCAAGAATGCACCACAAAATTTTGACCCCACTTGTACGCCCCCGGACCTTGGAGAAGAGATGTAACTTCTCTCTCGTGGTAGGGCTGGGAACGTAGTTTAAGCTTACCTAGATCGTAATCGGGTATGAATGCATCACCAAGCAAATGCAAGATCGTACTGAACTTGAAGTTGGATTCACGCGACCGGTGAAACGGCGTAGCAGTTACGAAAGAGTACGATAGGGATGGGTGTCTCAGCATGAGTTAAGGCTCGTCGCGTCGTTGAACCCACCACCCGGTTTCTACCTGGAGTTTTTGGGATGATACCGAAGTATCAACAGTATCCGATGAGTACCCACACCGGGAAGCTGGGGGGGACGTCCCTCTTTGCACAAAAACTGAGCACACCCCCCTTTGTACAGGGCGCGTTGGGAATGGGGTGGAGAAGACGTGGGATCGGATAACCGGTCAGGAGCATTCCTACTCCAGTCGGAGGTGTGCCACTCTCAAGGCCTCCTCGTCTTGTGCCGCACTTCTCAAGATCAGGTGTCGTAGATACGCGCAAATCGACGACCAGCAGGCTCCGCTTGATATCAGGGGTAGGTGAAAATCTTACGTTAAGGCTCGCCTGGGATCCGTTCCGCTGTGTGGTCCACGACCATGCGGTTCCAAGTTCACCGCCAATCATACTCGGAAAGCTTCCCTTGCCTACTCGAGGCACTGTACCTTACTGATACGGACCTGCAGAAATTGATAACCCGCCTCTGTGCACCAAATCCACGTGAACTCACCGACACATCCGACCTTACGAGCGACCTCATGGAGGAATGCCAGCTTCTAAGGTACCTGCACGATGCCATGGTCATTGGTAACCGGGAAAAGGTCGTTAATGGAAGCACGAAGGCGCTCAATTGTGGATTAGTGCGCGTTCCGCACCTTTCGTCACCTCCGGGAGTCGGAACCACACCAGATGGGACGACCATTGGCGGACTGCGGGCTGCGGGTCGCGGCTAACCGACTGGCTCAGACTGTATTCATTACCGCCAAGAATTCAGGGGAGTTCAGCGTTCAGTGACATTCCTCCAGGGTCGAGGATGAATTGCCCGAGTTCCGAGAAACTCCACGGTGGGTTTGCAATTCCACTCACGGTAGCACCCAAACCGAAATCGCCCTATGGCTTGTCCCGGCGATTGTTGCGGCCTCCGTCGAATATGGTCCTTGTCGCGATTACACGGTTCTCTTGGAGGGTGAATATGAGCCGGAGACTGTACTAGCATAGCGAAGTATGGAATGGCCTAAGGTCCGAGCGGTGGGTTCGGGACCAGATCAATACCAGTCATTCATGGTGTAATGACCCAAGTTCTCCTTTTCCAGAGGGCGGAACAAGGTGAATAGCATCTTCAACGGAGTACACCCAACCGTGGGGTATCAGAACCATGTGAGTATGCGCGGAGGTGTGTGTGTTCACTGTTCAGGGAACTGTCTTTCTCACGCTTGCTTCACCTCAAACTTGGACCCTGGAGTCTGACGTCACTCGAACGGGGCAAACAGGATCCAGAGGGCCATGGCCTCTTGACTCGGGGTAATTGCTTATGCGGGAGAAGAGCGGAGTTACCGTCACCTGACGGATCCTGCAAGTCACTCACGCTTTGCTGCCCCTTCATCGGTTCATCGATCTCGAGCGTCGTTGACAAACCCCTCGCCCTGGCTCCGAAAGAGTCTTTCCTCATCAACCTGATAGATTCTCCTTTGTGCTAATCGATGGACGGTGGTCCTGGATTCGTCTGTCTCATCGCTCACGTTGCCGCCAAGGCGAGACATTCGGCCACGAGGAGAGGCCATGGCCTCTCTTAGTTCTTTCCGTTTATGCGAATTCGGATGTTCTACCGATCGGCCCGTCCCTATTGTCCTTCCCACCCCGTCGAGCCACCGTTGGAAGTCACGTCCCTTTGCCATTGTATTGCCACATGTGCAGCCATGGCCACCCTGGCCGTGCCACACAGGGCGTCTGGATGCGACCGTATTTAAGAAGGCTGGTGGACCGTTGGGGTTGATAACAGTCCCTCTCTAAACTTGACATCCTTCGCTGACTATGCCTTCCTATCGTGTCGAACGTCACATCCATACGCATGATGACACAACTACTGTGTGGTCCGCTCGCAATGATCGAAAGAGGTCTTCATCCAAATGGTTGAGCGTTCCTGAACCCTCCAATGTCCTTTAACTTCTCACAAAGTCAAAAAAAAATAGCACGCGAGAAAGTTCTCTGCCGAGGATTGAGGTGATCGAAGACGAGATGAATATTTCTATCGACGATAGGCAAGTTTCATCAGAGGTTACGAAGTCTTTGCCCTTACGAGGCGTGTTCTGTCCTTTACAGCTCCTCCGAGGCTGAGGACGGCCCTGACCCGTCTGACTCCGACAGTGAGGACGAAGCGAGCAGCGCTCCGAGTATCCGACGGTAAGGTTATCCAATCATCGTCCTCTAGGATGATCATTGACTCTAAGGTCAGGTCACCCACACCCCAGCTAGACTACCTCGATGCTCTGCCCTCAGGCTACAACAGTCCAGCATTGGAGCCTCAATCTTCCCAGGTGGACCTCCTTGCCCAGAGGCGAATGTCAATCGCTGGTAGCCCATCACTCGCATTCATATCAGTAGATGTCTCGCAAAATAACCACGCGGCTTCTAGACAGCTGTCTGCACCCCATATCGATAGCAGAGATCTCCCTTCAGACCAGGGACCATCCGTTCAACCCCCTGCTCCAAAGCCTTCGAAACCCCCGCTCGGGCTCAAGCTCTATCCCTGGTTGACCCGAAAAGAGAGTTCGCCACCACGGGAGGCTCCAAATGACATGATCGAATGCTCGTATCCAACCAACGATTGTACGGAAATCTTGCCCAAAAACATGGTCATTTGGCGGAAGCACCTAACGAGAAAGCACGGTTTGGTGAAGGACAGCATACCGCAAACTTGTCAATGGCCAGGGTGCGGGATGATAATGGGAGGCCGATCTTTGAATCGGCATGTGTTGATGAACCATATGGATTTCAAACCGAGTTGTCCGCACTGTAAGGTGCGACGACGGTATGATCATTTGGAAAGGCATATCTCGAAGTGTTCAGCGAACCCTGCCAGAGAGGTGGACGAGAATTGATCTTTGCATCTTTGTTCTTTTTTCCTCTTTTCTTTTATTTATTGCACCGTTCGCTCCCATAGATGCGTAGACCCTCCCCTTTACAGTACTTTATCAATGGACACCGTCTGCTGATCCATCTATATTTTATCCACGAAACCCACGGTTCGTGGGAGATAAGATCAAAAGGTCGACCGGTCCACGGCGCCTGCTTAGGTGATCACACTCGCCGCTCCACTCCCTCGTTCAAACTCTCGAGCTTCAAGCTCCGGTTTGGAGAGAATGCCTTGAACTCCAGACGTATTATGCGAGGCTACCACATCAGAATTCGAGTCACAGCCCAATCCACTTCTACTACTACAAAGACTCCCACCACGACCGCGACGACTGGTGCACCTGTGCGTGTAGCTTGGACGACTGAGACTTTTATACCGAAATCGATTTTCGAAAGTCTACCATCACATATTCCGAGGAAGACTTCGAGGAATAACGCGATCCTTGGTTCGAAGAGAAGGGATTACAGATACGGTCCCATACGTATTGATTGGCTGGATTTGAAGGGTTCCTCTCTGCCAGCCTCGTCTGTCAAGAAACCGAAGAGTGGTGTTCAGAGGAATATGATGGATAGTGCACCCATAACGAGCGCTAGCTGGAACGGAAAGGAGAAGGACCTCCGCGGTCGAGGCCAGATGAAATAGTCTCACCCTCACAGTTTTACTAAGCTGACATCCCCTCCAGGTGATCAAATCGTAGCCAAGTTTGTATGTAAACGGGATCAAGCGAAAGTCGACGTAGACTCTCCCGACCAACCTCACAGATCCACGAACCTTCCTCAGGGTGTCGTCCACATTTTCCGAGATTCGATCTCGAGGATGGATACCGAGACGGCAGATAAAAACCTCACGGACGATGAAACCAAGGCGGAGCTCGGCGCTGACGACAATACGTTAGCGGTTTTGGCTGTTCCGTCGTGGATGACACCTTCCGATTTTTTGTCGTTTGTCGAACCCGCCGCAGAGGGTATCGTGCATCTTAGGATGATAAGGTGAGTCCCTGTGCCCTCTTCTTTAATGCAAATGGGACGCTCATGAGCACCATGAGTCTCAAGAGATTCGGTACCTAACCGGTCGATGGTGTTTATGCGATTTCGCGATTCGACGAGCTCTGAGGAATTTGTCGAGGTTTATAATGGGAAGGCGTTCAACTCCCTAGAAGTAAGTCATCATCCGGTATTAATGTTTTGGAACTTGCTTATGTGTGGGCTCAGCCTGAGATATGCCATGTCGTCCGTGTATTGTCCATAACGATCGACACCAAGGACGCCGCTTCCACCTCCATCGCCCGTTTCGCGTCATCTTATGGATCCATGGCTTACGAACTTCCCACCTGTCCGGTTTGCCTGGAACGAATGGATTCCGCCACCACTGGACTGGTTACCGTCCCTTGCTCACACACATTTCATTGTATGTGCCTGAGTAAGTGGGGAGACAGCCGATGTCCAGTCTGCAGATACTCTCAAACCCTTCTCTCATCCCATCCGACGTCATCAAACACCACTCGCCAATCTTCCGTCGCCGTACCCTTCTCGAACCCAAACCCCACGTCTTCCCCACAGCTCAGCAGATGTGCAGACTGCGGTTCGACTAGTAACCTGTGGATCTGCCTCATCTGTGGGAACATTGGATGTGGGAGGTACGGTAGGGCCCATGCACAGGCTCATTATCAGAGCACGACCCACCTATATGCGCTCGAGTTGGAAACGCAGAGGGTGTGGGATTATGCCGGGGATGGCTATGTCCACCGTTTGATTCAGAACAAAGCGGACGGGAAATTGGTAGAGTTACCCTCAGCTGCCACATCCTCCGCGGCAGGTGGAGGGAGGGAAGGGAGCGGGATGGGTCCCGGACCTTCCGATGCTCTTACTGCCGAGAAGATCGAGGCGATCGGGATCGAGTACTCCTACTTGTTGACATCGCAGTTGGATTCTCAGCGTTCGTTCTACGAGGATCGCGTCAATGAACTTGAGGCGACCGTCAGCGAGCTGAAAGGCCTGGTAACACGACTTTCGACCGAGGCGGAAGAGGAAAAGAAGAGAAAGGTGGAGGAAGCAGAGAGGAAAAAATTGGAAGAGGAGACGAGGATCGCCGAACTGGAGAGGGACAAGGAGAAGGCGGAGAAGAAAGCGGAGAGGCTAACGACGCTCTCGAGAAGGCTGGAGAAGGAGCTGAAGGAAGAGAGGGCGTTTGGTGAGGGGCTGATGCAAAATGTACAAAACTTGAAGGGGAGAGTCGAGGCATCGGAACAACAGAAGCAAGAGTTCCAGGTTCGGATCGAAGAGTTGCAAGACCAGGTGAAGGATGTGATGTTTTACTTGGAGGCTCAGTCAAAGATCGCAAACGAAGGCTCAGAGCTTGCTGGTGGGTCAATAGAGGTTCGTCCAAATCCCAAAAAGAAGAAAAGGGGGAAGAAGTAATTTACTTTCACGTCTTAATATTAATACTTATACTTACCTTGCTGTGCATGAGAACGCGAAAGCACCTTGTATGTGGTGAGAAGAAATTTATTGTAGAGTACCAGAGCCGGCCTAAAGTTCGTGTAACAGGGGGTCGAATGTCGAAAGGAAGTGGAAAGCGTTTGTGGGGAGACATCCGATTTGTGAGCAACGTGAAAGCATGACGAAAGCAATGCCGTTAGAAAAGCAGTTGTTGGGTTTGGGTTATCTGCGCACTGCCCGCCTCACCAAGCTCGTGAGCAGTAAAGCACCAACGGCTGCGGCGCCGCCTGCGATGGCCATCCCGATGTACCCGTCTAAGAGAATGCGTCAGCGAATGTTGGAAATATCTGAGAAGTGATTCACCTCGGGTGGCCTTCTCCTCGATGAGAGCGTTCAGGCTCTGGGCTTGGAGATTTGAAGGTTCTTTCTCCAGCAATCGACCTTCGGACACATCAACGTGACTGCATGGGCAGGGGAATATGGGAACACCCACCGACAAAACTCTTGGCCTCTTCGTAGTTCCCCATTTTGTAGTATCCCAAAGCAAGATAGTAAAGGCATTCTCTCCTACGAACGGGTTCGTTGCGGTAGATGTCTGAAGGAATGGTTCAATCAAGTGCGCAGCAAGATAACCGAAGGATAGGGTGTACCTTGTAAAATACCGACACCCTCGACTTGATGTTCTCTCTTTGGGCTCTTGATTAGACCCCAAGCGTAGTTGAACTTTGTCTGCACCGTTACGTGCGATTGCGATACCTCCTTCTGATACTGGAGGCGGAGCACCTGTAGGATTGGGTGTCGGCGGGCCACAAACGCCTTTAACGAGCGAGTCGTACCTGGAGTTCGTCGTAGGAGAGTGAATCCTCGGCGTCGGCAGCGTACGGGAGTTCCATCGGCATCTTTGGATGGTGGCGGTGGAAGTGGAAGTGGGATGAGGAGAGGATTTGTCCCGACGCGTGATCGACCTGCAGTTCTCTTCATCCTCCCATCAGCCAAAAACACATTGCTGGGCAGTCATGGCCGACGAAGCTGGCACGTATCATTTTGCTTCATTTTCTGCTCGTTTTCTGATCCGTTCTCTTTGCCACAGGCACGTTCGCAAAAGACGACCGAGGTGATTATTTTTCTCCGGATATCTGCTCCCTCCGTTCGCGTCTCAATACCCAAGAGACTCATGGTGGCATTTGTTCTCTCTCCCCGCACACCATAAATTTCCCTTTCCCTCAGCTAGCCTTAGCATCCTCAGCCAATCCACCCCAGTCGTAGAAAAAAAGCAGAGTTGAACGCGTACACCCCATCCCATGATACACCCACACACCACCCCACACTACTAACCTCACAGAACGAGTTCTTCGAGTGCGATTTTACTTACCAGCGTATCCTTTTCTCCGTTCTTTTTTCTTGCAGATCACGACCGATATCACGAAGACCGTCACCGCCCTTCCAGGCATGACGAACGAAGGGACCGTGACCGTAACGATCGAAACAGAGACAGGGATCGTTACGACAGGCATGACAGGGACAGAGGATACGACCGGGATCGTTATCGACGGGACGACGACAGACGGTCCGGACGACACGACGGAGGAAGGGGGTATCGACGAGAACGCGAGGAGAGACCTCGTGTAAGGCGCGACGATGACATGCAAGTTGACGGCCCTCCAAAAAACGACCGTGGCGACCGCGATAGGGGGCGAGGCTCGAAACGTGGAAAAGATGGTATGGGTACTCCGGAACGAAGGAGCCCTACCCCCACGGATGCGGTCCCGCTGGCCATGAGGAAACGTAAGGCTAGTGGTTGGGACGTCCATGCTCCTGGATATGAAGCCTATTCCGCCATGCAAGCAAAACAAACCGGTATGTCTTGTGCTGTGCTTACCATAACACCACCACTCATCATTATCGATAGGTTTGTTCAATCTCCCTGGTGCTAACAGGACCCAGATCCCACCTATCCTCTCTATCCCTGGGCTGCCACCGCCCATGCCCGTTCAAACATTCGGTATGGGTATCGGAAGCAACCCTAACCTCTCGCGTCAGTCACGCAGACTGTACATCGGCAGCATTACCACAGATGTCAACGAACAAAATCTCGCCGACTTCTTCAACGAGAAGATGACGGAAATGAACATCGGGACTGGTGGTCCAGGGAACCCCGTTCTAGCCGTACAGTGCAATTACGAGAAAAGTTATGCTTTCGTTGAGGTGTGTTTGTGGGAGAGGGTCACCTATCGCTCCTATTCTAACATCCACATAGTTCCGGTCTGCAGAGGACGCCACGGCGGCCATGGCGTTCGATGGTATCATTTTCATCAATGGTCCCCTCAAGATCCGTCGACCCAAGGATTATGGCGGCTCTGAATCTGTTGGACCCAGCACTCACGTTCCAGGCGTCGTCAGCACCAATGTCCCTGATTCGATCAATAAGATTTTTGTCGGGGCTTTGCCTGCCTATCTCAATGAAGAGCAGGTAATGGAACTCTTGAAGAGTTTCGGAGAGCTTAAAGCTTTCAACCTTGTCAGAGAAGGTGGAAGTGGACCGAGTAAGGTAGGGCAGGACCATGAGGTATTGCTGAGGTTGTTCGGATGGCTGATGGTACCTTCCGTAGGGATTTGCCTTCCTCGAATACGTTGACCCAGATGTCACCGATGTCGCCATCCAAGCACTTCACGGTATGGAGTTGGGTGATAAAAAACTAATCGTCCAGCGAGCCTCTGTCGGAGCCAAATCCGGTCTCGCGCTACCACCGGAAGCCTACGCTGCAGCTGCAGCTATCGCAGAAATCCCCAAGCCGATCCTACCGGCCGGAGAAAACCAAGACGAAGCCAGGATCCTTCTCATGCTCAACATGGTCGTACCAGAAGAGCTCGGCGACGAACAAGAGTACCAGGACATCTACGAAGATATCAAGGAGGAGTGCGGGGGCTACGGAGAGGTCCTCGACTTGCGTATCCCGAAACCGACGAAGAAGGATCGGAAGTGGGGCGATTCTGGCTCGATTAGGGAGGCACAAATGATCGACGAGGCGAATGGAGTCGGAAGGGTGTACGTGAAGTATGCGGATCCGCAGGCGGCTCAGGTGGCGCTCAAGGCATTGGCTGGGAGGAGTTTCTCGGGTAGGAGTATCGTCGCAACGTTGTTGACGGATGACAGCCAGACGACCCCTCCTTTGAACTTGATCTTTGCCCCTCAACCCAGTGAACCTAGCGCTCCTCCTCCCCCTGCTCCTCTGCCAGAATGAAGGGCGTACAAGGATAGACGCGGTACTTACCTGGTTTGCTTAGGATTAACTCTTCTCTCGTGATCTATAATGGTGCGTGTGCTCAACAAGTAAAATTCTCCGCAGAATGTACATGCTTTGGTTTCTGTTATTCAATCCTGTTCTCGTCGATAATGGCGACCGTTCGTAAGGTATGGGATACATGGAGTGATAAATACTGATGAAGAGATAAAGAGATAAGTGAGGCTGTGGAGAAGATTGACCAAATACTAGGGTATTACAAAGGGTATCGTATAATAAGTGTTGCACGAAGTCCGAATGTGATAATGAAGCAAAAAAACTCTATGATCCGGAAGGAGTGGCAGGACGAGGAGGAAGGGTGAATCCAGGTCGACCAAGCATAACGACCTTGGCCAGATCAACATCCACTCTCTCCAAATCCTCAACGAACTCGACAAACGCTTTCCTCTCCTCCTCACTCCTCTCCATGGGACCCATAGACACCGCCATCCTCCTACCAAAGGTCCGGTCATTCACGTCGACATACTTCAAGCGAAGATGATAACTGTCCGGGTACGCCTTCCTACCCTGGAACATCTTGAAGGCAGCCTTCGCGTCTTCGACCGTCTCAAAGTCCACAACGGCATAGGAAGTGTTGTACCGAACAACACCTCCGACGATCCGACCGTCGAAGCAGCGAACGTTCTTGGCACCGACGGAATAGAACAAATCTTCGACGTCCTTGTTCGCGTAAGGCACGTTCGGCTCCGTGGAGTGATGGCGAAAAGCGTTGACGTTGTCGACCACGATCCTGGTGGAAGAGTTACACTTATCGGCTTCACGAGGAGAAAAGAAGTGGATGGGACGACGAGGATGACAAGAAGCTGGAATCTTGAATTTGTTCCAGCTTTCAGGCTCGAACAGCGCAGCCTCGAGGTCACAGTCGCACTTTTCGAAAACACGACCCTGACCCTCCGAATCCCGCTTACTGCCTCTCACGTCAGTCGTCGCACCTAACCTCTTGGCCGCGATGTCCCCAGGAGTGGACAGAGCCTGTTCAACATCCTTAGACCGGTTGAGCTTCTTGGGAGCATCGGGCATCGAAGAGGTAGTGGACGAGGAGGCAGAGGTCCGAGCAGTGACAGAACGAGTGGACTTTTTCCCACCTCCACTGACGAGAGCACTGATGGTCTTCTTCCAGGCGGGGGTTGGTACAAGTCTAGGGATCCTCGTAGAAGATGCTGCCCGGGGAAACTCTGCCGATTTTGCCGTGGATTCGACTTTCTCGGCGTCCTGAGCAGTCAAAGTCGAAGTGGCGGGAGATTCGTTGGCACCCACCGTCCTTGCACGGACGAGAGGCTCGACGACGTCTAGATAGAATCGTAATCGAGTCAGTGAACATGAAGACGGAGAATAAAATATGAGACGGACCATTTTCGATACATTCGTCGTGGCCCTCGATCGACTCGTCGTTAAGGCCGACCGGGGTGTGAAGAGTGACCCGGGGATAACCGTCCCAGGCCGAATGCTCGTCGTTGGACCCAGCATCGACCAGTTCCTCCCACAGGTTCCTTGGAATCCTTGTAACTACCGGTGGGGTCCTGGTGACAAACGAAGGGGATGGAGAGAAGGCATGGGTGATTTCGTCCATGAACTGTTCGCCGTGTGGTCAGTACAGTTATGAGGAGAAGCCGAGAAGACGCACATCTCGAACCGATCGTGCAGCAATGCTGAAAATCGGTCCTGCGGAGACAGACGAGTTGTCTATCGAGGTCGGTGAGTAACCCATTGGTTCAAACGCGACAGATGAAAAACGAAAGACTTACCGTTGAAAGGAACCGCGACTGGGGAGTGGTCATCTTCCTCATCCGAAAGCGAGGATGAGGAGTGCAAGCTCGGCATAGAGGACACCGAGAACATGTGGAGAATGTCCGGGTCGACTGGAGCGGAGACGGACGACGGGATGGGGGATGATAAGGGTGCAGTAGCACAGATGCTGCGAGAAGACAGAATAGCTGTACAATCACATGCAATTAGTTAATGCCGGAAGGTGTAAAGTAAAAGGGAATACCTCTATCTAAGTCTTCACCCAGAAAAGTGGCAGGGGTGTCGAAGGTGGGGGATGCGAGTACATACTGGAAATATGGATCTAATGAAAGTTTGGTTAGATCTAGAGATGAGATGCTGCGGAGAGTCACGGACCGTTGACCCAAAACTGGAATGGAGGAGAAGGGGGAGTGGGAGGAGCGGAGGAAGTGGCGGAGGACAATGGGGGATGGTCTTGAACGGCGGAAGAGGCTTCGTTGGGAAGCCCGTTACCTAAGAAGACAGTTAGCGACATGTCTTTGCCGAGCGGATATCTTTAATTGACTTACCGGTGTACAAGACGAACCAAGAGACTGCCTCCTGGCAAGTAGAGTGCCGTTAGTGAGTGGAACATTATGTTAGGAAAGGATGAAGTACTTACATGGACCAGAAGCCCGGAGATGATAACCACCAAAAAGTTGGTCACCCAATCTACCGAGAAGCTATTCGTGCCGTGACCAGCCGAGGTCGCACCCACGAAAGTGCGGGGAGGGGTGGGTGCATAATCGGGGTCGAACGGGGGGGCGAGAACAGGGGGAGATGGGTCGATGGTCAAGGGGACGGAGGGGGGAGTGATGATGTAACGAATCGAATATGTGGTATCGGGCTCGGGGGCGTCGAGGAGAGGAGCAAGGGCACAGGTGTTATTGGTGTGAAGAAGGTGGATGAGGACGACGACGAAGGTGGTGAAGATATTGTAGATATTCATGGTGGGCGAGCTAGGGGTCGTCCACTGTAGTGTCTCGTCGAAAGTGGTGGTAGAGGGAGAAGATGTAGAAATCGAAAGCAGACAGGGTAGGCAGGTTTATATCCCAGAACTCCCGGAACACAGGGGTTATTCCGACATAACACTCAGAGAAGTTGTGTGAGGGGGTTGTTCCCGAGCCGAAAATGTATGACGTCGCTATGACTGCTCAGATTCTGAAAATATTGGCAAACGACGCCATAAAGGTTAGGTCAAGTCCCAAGTCTCAGTCATAGAATTGTCTAGCCGATACCGCTGTGTTGTCAACCGGTAACAGTTTCCAAGCAACGTTCGGACTTTGGGGTGGGGGGGAAACAGCAGTCAGAGTAGGGCTACTCCGGCAACTCGCAGCAAACGTAGATAATAATAACCACGAGTAAAGCTTAAAGCTTAAAGGGTGATTATCATCCGTAACACGAGAGGGGTAGCATTTCCCGGAGGCCAGATAAGGTCGTCGACCGTGTGTGAACGGTAATGCGAACCCGTTCCAAGGATGCAGGTCTCCTGCAGGAATACGTCGGATACTTGTCGTTGGTCGCCGAAAGCCCATGCGCGGTAAAGTCAAACGAGGCGATCTCGCCCACGGATGAAATCCCTCTCTACGTCGTTTCTGTCCACCACCATCAACTGGCTCCACGGCGACAATGCATCACTGCGGACATGTTCATTCATCTGTTGCGTTCTCCTTCCGCAAACTCAAGTTCACTCGTTCGAACACATCGAGCTACTGTTCAGGTACAACACTGGTGTCATGCGAGCCCGTATCTCGTCAGAGCCTCGCTTGTAGTAATAAAGTTCCCGAGTGTTAGGCCCGAGGGCAAAAGGCGTAGGGTTATGTGCGACAGAAGTAGGGGATGGGTATAATACATAGTATTCGGTCAGGCTCTCGGGTCAGGAGTGTTCATTCGACGAGCGTACTACCCTGATCCTCCGTCGCGTTCTGAGTTCCCCCTGAGAAAATCTAAAGCTTCAGGCTTCAAGTTTCGGCCACCAAAAGGTTCAGCACTCCTCATCGCCCGTACTGAGTCCATCCGAATTTGATGGAATTATGCCAACAATCGGTATCAATAGCCGTCGGCCGTGAGGCACGGGGTTTGGCGCCGTAGAGACTTCACCTTCTCTGTCTCCGCTAGAATGTCTTGGTTTAAAAAGTTTAAGAAATCTCGCCAGCCTTCCCAAGAGCCCGTATCATTGGGGATATCTACCTATATCGCCACAGGTCCGCTCGGCATCAGTGCAACCCTGGACCTCGGTATTAGCCCTGAAGGTGCGTTCTCCAGTGATATACAGCAACTGTTGGGGTTTATCCGGACAATGTAGTAGCTGTAAACAGTGGAGGGAGCTCTCGGGCTGTATTTCGAGACAGGGATGGGGATCGACGACTTGACGCGTCAGGTGCGTCAATTCCAACTCGCAGACTTGAGGACGGTGGGTACATTCTACTACAACTGATGGGACCGATATCCATGATCCTGATAGTGCTGCGCGAACGAGAACATGAACGACAAGTCCCCTCGAATGCCCCAAACGAGCAATTCAGCCACGACGCTCCTGATCTCTCCTCCGCCGAGAGCCAATCGGAAGTTCAGGATCGGATGGAGTGCGAAGACCGAGGAACGGTCACCGTGCAACCACCAGAAGCACCTCCTGAACCCATATCCGAGGGTGATCATACCGGCAGAAACGCACATGACACTGTCCAGTCGGGAGGGTCTGAGGGTGAGTGTCGGTGCTCCGATAGCATCTGACTCGTATTGATCTCTACTAGTTGTCGAGAGAGAGAGGAAGGACACGGCGCTTGGGGTTGCAACCATTCGCGTTGAT
>MU118109.1:44644-59748 GCA_014904855.1 Thelephora ganbajun | reverse complement strand
CGATATTCTTTCGAGAGGAGGCGACCGGCTTTACGTTTGGTGTAACCTTGTTTTTCTCAAGGCTAGCGAGCTCCAGAAGCAAGGTCGAAGGCTTTGCTTGTGATGGAGGCGCGTATGACAAGAGATCTTCGTGGTCTGCTTCGGACGGATGTGAGTGCTCCGAGTATTTCTCGCGCTCGGCGCGTTGGCTCAGCTTAGCCACATCTGTTCATTCTGTCTACTTCTGAATCAACAGAATTCGTTGAAGGAAACGAATGATAGATGCTCTAATCTCACAGGTCACCACGTAAAGAAACAAATCACTCGCGTTGACTCCCGGTTGACCAGAACCGTGTCTCCCAACTCGACTACGTCGTTTTGGGTTCCCCCGAAGTCCTCCCCTACTATAGTGACGATGAAGACATTCTCGTCGTAGAGGTTTCGGGAAAGATTCCCCCAGGCTTAACGGTCCCAGTCAAGCCTTCGGAATTGGAGTTTTGGCTGGTATGGGGTAACAGGACCCTAGATCAAACCAAGGGTTGAACGAGGTGATTCCTTTTGAACAACTTGGATCGAATACTCGGCTACTCAATCTAAACATGAACGACTATGCCACCTGGGTCATTTAGGCGGAAAGGCTGCTCATGATATGAACCGCTCGCGATCCCAGGTCCTTGCATGTTATCTTGCGGTTATCCCACAAGGCAGCCATAAACCATGGACTCCGGGCAGCCGCCCCCTCCTCCGCATCGGGGGAGGGTGTAACAACCACAAAGCGGGAAAAATGCTCCCTTCACAATGGCCGTCCTCCCGAGATTGTGGTTGACGTTCGGCTTTTCCATCCAGCGTTTGAGGACTTCATTCGACGATACCACGGTACCGAGAAGCTCGAGAACAGGAAGGCGCCAGCGCGCAATTTACTGGTGTGCTCTGCTGCTTACTACAACGAAAATAAAGCATGTCAGGATGCGGTTACACCCTTTCTCACAACTCTCCTAGGAAATCGCGACCTTGTAGGTTTGAGAAATTCCGATGGGATATCTGCGGAAGGGGTCACCGCCTATTCTTCTGCATGAACCCGGTACGCAGATACCTCTCCTCTTCGAATTGAAGAACGAGATGAGCTGTGGGGACGCTGATGCCACTCACCAAGTTGGGTTATTGTATTGCAAGTATTGGTCGTACAAGAAGGTACCCCAGCTGTTTCTTGCGCTAGGCATCTGGTTATCGAATCCAGGAAGCTAACCGTGCGAGCTGTTGTCCTACATTCCTATTGACTCTCATGGGATCGTGGTTATGCGTCCTTGGCACGCATCAGCAAAATCGCCAAGCGCCCACTCGGGTACCGTCGGGTACCGGCGCGTACTACCGGGTGCATAGATTCGAGAGGGGGGCTTCAAATTTCAGATGAAGGTACCCGAAATGATGGTACGCGAGTCGGGTACCTTCGGGAACCTCCGCGTACCGTCGCGTACCGGCTGACGATTTCGTTGATGGCGTCGGTGTCCACAGGCAAGCATGTCGTGCAGCCCCTAACCCGCTGTTGTACTGGGGGACGTCCACACACATAAGCCCCAGTGCATGGGGGTTCCGAAGCTCTTCGTGACACTGTCAGCGGGGATCTTGGGGCTAGAAGAGTTTCACCACTTGGAGCTCGTCTCCGAAGCTCAATTTTTCCCTTACGTCACCTCCTTCACCGACAAAACGATGAAAGGTGAGGTTCGCTCTAGCTACAAAGGATGCACGGATCCAGACCCTAACAGCAACAAAACGGTCTTTACCGCCGACACTGAGGACAATCTTCTGATTGTCATCAAGTTTATAGAAAGATTCAACGAGACGACTCACTGCCTCCTCGCTGCCGGGGATCTTGTGCCCCCGCTTCGCCCTTGTGGCCGATCCATCGTCAGTGATTTCCAATGGTTGAGGTGGACTACGTCGATGGAAAGTAGTTGTTGCACAAGTACCCATATATGACACCTGATGAGGTCCTCAACGAGGTCTCGGAAGCCTTGAAGGATTGTATGCAGACGCTTTCGAATACCCTCGTTATAGATCAGCACCACGTTCAACTGGTGGATTCTGATTGATGTGGAAAGGCAGGAGAAGGAGAGTATCCGGCGGGCACCAATCTTGTAGACACTGAATGGCCGGAGGGTGTCGAAGTTCCCGGTGGCCTCCTACAGTTCGAGCATGACAACGAGATGCCCTGAAGATTGTCATGGAGGAAGTGGAATGGTGTCCGCCAATGTTTTACCAGAGTTTTGTGGACTGCGGTCACAAATGCAATTCTCTCAAAGTCACTCATGAAATGCCTCTACTTGGTTCCGAGGCGCTTGGCCGCTGGTTGAGGTGTGACACAGCAAAATGGCCGCCCATCTGTATTCGGACTCGGGGTTTTCCTCACAGCCTGTGTGCCGCACCGCATTCTCCCAGAACCTCGAGTTTCGACGATGGATACAAGTTCCCAGCGACAGAAAGGCCGGAACAGTGCTCTCTCAAAATTGAATGCAGCCATCGAGACCATGAATCTGGCGGAGAAGATTTCGAGCATCACACCGGCCAAAGCTGTTTTTGGCTCCGTCAGTTTTCTCCTTACGACGATTAGGGTACGTCTCCTCTCCTGCGATGGTTTCCTACATGTTTACACGTAGTCAGGATTCAAAGGCCAACGAACTGGATTACATCGAACTCGGGTTGTTCTGTGCTGATGTATGTAGCGCCCTCGAACGGGGGGTGAACGGGAGACGGTCAGATGACCTCAGCGAACCCGTAATCGAAGCAATCGAACACTTGACTACGTGAGTTGAACAACCGATGCATACGCCGGGCGATTCACTTACCAAGTCCTCAATCGCAGGACCGTGGCCGAGATCAAAGGAAATATCGAAAAGCGAGAAAAACGAGGGGCAATATCTCAACTGCTCCACGCGAAGAACGACAAGGAGGTGATTGGCACCTGGAGGAAGGGTCTCAAGAGGGTCCTTGGTATTTTCAACGTACGTTCAGTCGGTTCGTTTCAACAACCGCCAACTGTCCCCCTTCCAGACCGAACTTGCGATCAATACCCACATGATGGTCGCCGATATGCATCGTAACGCGCTGACGGGTCGGGGAGGCACTGACGACCAACATCAGTCGGCAAGTGCGATTTTCTATCCGTCAACAACAGAATGCTCAGCGTTCCCTAGACTCAAGCCAGGTCAACTACCTCAAATACCATGGGGTCCACAGTCCTACCTTCGCATAGCATCCCTCGTGGAGAATTGCCTCCTCCACCGCCGAGGGCCTGTTTCGGACGCGACGAGTTGATCGAGAAGGCCATCGGCCATGCACAAAACCTGATACCGATCGCTCTCATTGGTGCTGGGGGAATCGGCAAGACGTCCATCGCCCTGACCGTCCTCCATGACGATCGTATCAAAAAACGGTTTGTGGATAACCGTCGATTCATCCGCTGCGACCAATTCCCAACTTCACGCGTTCATCTCCTCAATCGACTCTCCACGGTCATCGGTGCAGACATCGAAAACCCCAAGGATCTGACTGTTCTACGCCCACTCCTGTCTTCGAAGGAGATGATCTTGGTCCTTGACAACGCAGAATCTATCCTTGACCCGCGAGGACCCAAGGCCCAGGAGATCCATGGTGTGGTGGAGGAGCTGAGCTGCTTCGATAACATTTGTCTATGCATCACTTCTCGTATCTCCACCATCCCTCCTGGCTTTAAAACCCTCGAAATTCCGACATTGTCGATGGAGGCTGCACACGACGCGTTCTATCGCATCTACGAGCACAGCGAACGGTCCGATTTAGTCGACAACATCCTTCGGCGGCTCGATTTCCACCCGCTATCAATCTCCTTACTTGCTACAGTCGCACATCATAACAAGTGGGGCGCCGACCGACTCAGCAGCGAATGGGACACACGCCGCACACGGGTACTTCGGACAGATTGCAATGGGAGCCTGGCGGCAACGATCGAAGTTTCCCTGGCTTCACCGACATTTCGCGAACTTGGCCGCAATGCCCGGGACCTGCTGGGTGTCATTGCCTTCTTCCCCCAAGGCGTCGACGAGAACCTGGATTGGTTGTTCCCCACAATCTCCGACAGAAGGAACATCTTCGACAAATTTTGTGCTCTTTCCCTGACATATCGAAGCAACAGGTTCGTCACGATGTTGGCGCCACTCCGGGACTACCTTTGCCCAAAGGGTCCGAAATTCTCCCCACTCCTCCACATAACCAAAGAGCATTACTTCCACAAATTGTCGGTTCGGGTTAGTCCTGGCGAGCCTGGGTTTGAAGAGGCGCGGTGGATCGTGTCGGAGGATGTCAACGTCGAGCACCTGCTGGACACCTTCACATCAGTTGACGCAGATTCGGATGGTGTCTGGCCAACCTGTGCTTATTTCATGGAACACCTCTATTGGTACAAAAGGCGGCCGGTTGTGCTAGGGCCAAAGATCGAAAGACTCCCGGATAACCATCCCTCCAAGCCAGAATGCTTGCTCGAACTCTCACGATCGTTCGACTCGATTGGAAATGATGCAGAGAAAAAGCGACTCCTTATTTACACCTTGAGGCTCTGGAGGGAGCGGCGGGATGACCTCAAGGTCGCTAAAACATTGGGGTTCCTATCCGCTGTAAATTCGGACCTGTACCTCTACAAGAAAGGGATATCCCAAGCAAACGAAGCATTGGAGATTTATGAACGACGCAATGACACATGGGGACAAGCGCATTCTTTGAAATATCTCGCTTCCTTGTTGCGTAAAGACGAGCAACTCGACGCCGCGGAAATGGCCGCATCCAGAGCGATCGACTTTTTCACAGACATCAACGACCAATTTGGCATCTGCCAATGCCACCGTGTTCTTGGCCAGATATATGAATCCAAGGGCGAAGCAGAGAAGGCCATCAACCACTTGGAGATGGCCCTTGGGATTGCCTCATCTTCCAACTGGGACAACGAGCTGTTTGAGATTCATGGCTCCTTCGTGGATCTGTTTTTTAACGATCGAGACAGGTTCTGTGACGCACACGCTCATCTCGAACGCGCCAAGTCGTATGTGGTCAATGACCCATACAATCTGGGTATCGCGCTGGGGGTGCAGGCTCTACTCTTGTATCAAGAACGCAGGTTCGGGGATGCAAAGTCTGAGGTGTTGCGCGCTGCCGATGTTTTTGAGCGGCTTGGGGCTGCGGAGGATTTAGAGCGCTGCAGAGAACTCCTCCGGGATATCGGAGAACAGATGAAGGAGCCGGTTACCTTTGGTGAATGGGATTCCATCGGTGAGCTTCCTGAAACGGTGCCGCCTCCTATGCCTATTAACTCTCCAGTCTCAGTTCGGGGTGCCAAGCGCCATCTCACAAGTCTATTCAGACATATCCTTCCACGAACAACCGGTCCCGCGTCTGGACGGATATCCCATTCCCAAACCTAGGATCCCTCATTATTGCCGCTGCCCTCTATCTCCATCTTTTTTGCCCAAGGTCATTTTCTATTGTGCTGGATAACCCCCGTAACTGCACATTATTCTGTGTTTTACTTCACTACTCGTCGTTTATGCCACTTGATCTGTATCCTGTGTTGTTCAAGTCCCCATATTTCATGTTGCGTTTTTCCTTTCGCTTTTTTGCGTCAGAGTGTCCATGATTTTCGGATATTCGGTTTGTCAGTGTAATGGCTAACATTATTGACGGTATTTCCAGACTGGAATCCGATATCCAGACCCGAACGTTTCACGATCCCTTACAATAAGTTCTCCACGCAAGGGCTTTGCACGTTGCCGATCCTTTAAGCTTTAAGCATCATGTTCTCGGCAGGATCACATTGATCACGCTCACGGTTCACCTTAACACGAACCATATCGAATGCGATGGACGCGTCCTGGTTCCTCCCTAGATGAGCTCAAGGACTCCGGGTTCCACCAAGATCAGGGTCTCTCCTCCAACCGGACCTGGCAAGACCGTGGTTTTCGTGTCTCTTCTTGAACGCTATCCAGAAAATCCGAAGGAACTCGTTCCCTAGTCGTCGTCAATAGCGTTGAATTGGTCCGACAGGTGGCGGATCAGGCACGAAGACTTCTCCCCCCACCGGATAGTAGAAATCGAACAAGGAGCACAGTATACCGTGTCTGGGCTCGCTAACGTGTGCGTAACTGGACCGTCAAGTTGTGGTCGGCAGATGATTGGCACCTGTTGACGTTCCCGATGGATTCGGGAGAGGTCACATCGGTGGACCTGTCCCCTCGCGTTCAACTGCTAGCGTCGGAGACACTGTACATGAGGAACTTTCAACTGTTCGCTCCAGAGGAGGTCACTACCGGTGGTATGATCTCGCTCATCGCCGCACTATCCGTCGCATAGTCTGGCAGCCCTTGGTGGATGTGCTCACAGTTTGTTGTGTACAGCTAGCAAAGAAGCACTCTTCCGCTCGTACTCCTCGGACATCAACCCAATTTTGCGTGCGAGAGACCTCAAGAACGGGTGAATCCCGGGGTTGTCTCCAACAGTACGTGGTTACAATTGGCGCAAGCTTCTAAACCTCAAGGGGACGCTGAACCTAGAGGACAGAAACAGGCTCATGCGTCCGCGTTGCCAAAACACCCGAGCCTCCACGCCCCAGCCAGGTGGGGTTTTGGTTCTGGTCGTGCATGGCTGCCTAACACCATCACCCTGCCTCCCTCCCTGGAGGTTCTCAGGGGTCAGCGGAGCGCTGCACACATACAGACACCTGATGTAGGTCGACAATAACCATGACCCTCCTTCGCTTTCCTGCCTCGCAACTCCAAGCAGCTGAAATAAGCGGCCGAATCCGCGTAATGTGCGATCGATATCCTTTTGAGGGGAGGCGACTGGCTTTACGTTTCCAGATGTAACCTTGTCTTTCTCAAGATCAGCCAGTTCCAGAAGCAATGTGAGTGCTTCAAGAATTTTCTGTGTTCGGCGCGTTGGCTCAGCTCCAGCACATCTGTCCGTTCTCCGTTACGAAGCACGAAGTGGCTCGTACTTCATCATTTAGCCTTTTTAGCTGGTTCATTATCTAGGGGTTGAACATCTCCGCACCACGTGAACCCTGTCCTTTCGCTGAAGGCTCTGCGAGGATATTGAGATCCGTACGACGGCATCTCCCAAGCCAAATCGTGTTCAGAGCATAGGTCCTTGATCTCATCGATCTCAATCATGACGTCCCCCCCGTTTCGTCATTCTCTGGCTTCCCTATGCTTGGGGGAGTTTTGCTGGATCTGATTATGCTTCATCGTGTCACGACCTGCCACAGCTGCTTTTGTATTCTGATACGCGGGGTACGAACGGTGCAGTTTCTTTTTGTTGTTCAGCTCCATGATATCATAATACGACCTGAATACGACACCCCTCCGTTCGTCCCTCCCTTGCTGTTTACTCGCTCTTGGATTCGCTCGAATGAAACATCGAGGGTTATGGGTTTGCTGTGCTCTCGGATCCCTCGATCCCACCTTCACCTGCAGCAAAAGTAATATTGAATCGGCGGTCGTTTGTGTGAATTGAGATGCGATGCGTTAGACCTTGGTAATCCTGAAATGAGTGTCTTAGGCCTGTGTTACGCCCGTTCTCATTGTTCGTGCTCTGTCTGGGTTCGTGCGGTAGTTCGTCCAGTTACCGGGCGGTACGATTACTCGTTGATTTGAGTTGGACCGGTCCATTCTCCACCACCTATTCGAATTTCGTTCTTTATACCACCGAATCATCCTCTATATCTGATATTCCTTCCGAGGGAGCTATTTATGTCCCCCTTCACCGGACAGGCCATGGGTATCCGACTTCCTACGGCTCGTGTCGAGTAAGCAACCAGGACATCGCTGCTCGCTCCTTTTGATCCACGAACGCGATGCATTGCACTACTCTGTGGTGGCATATGTTCCCTTCGAGAGTGGTTGAGAATTTTCCGTTGTTGCAATGGGCACACCTCGGATCGAGAAGCCGCGAGCATTCCCTCCAGTTTCACCTCCCTCAGTTGCACGATTGAAGGAAAGCTCGAACGACTGTATTCATTGTGGTCGTGGTTGCCATTTCCCCTTCCAACTCACACCACCAATTTCTGCTGAACGGCCTGGCAGAGTGGGAACACCAACTTGTTTAATATGGGTTATCGCTGGGGCACCACAATGTGAGCCTGGAAAACACAGTCGTCCCGTGAGACCGTAGGAATCAGCCTTTGGAGACAGCCCGTGATATAGTGGCCGTTTAGCGGAGGTTCGTACGCCAAGTCGTGCGAGGAAAACGACGAGGAACCCAATGCGTTCGCCCATGTGACGTGTTTATAACCTTGCGTTCCTGGAGCCACAGTGGAGGACCATTCGTCGAGCCCTGCAGTTTTCGCGTATCGAGGAAAACTGCGGCAACTTGTCCCTTGAGAAAGAAAAGACCATATATTTACGCGGCACAGGCTGAAGGATGTCCCTGAATACATGGCCCACCCCGTGTGGGATGGTGGCCAGCTATCGTGCGATCTTGTACCAAGGCATCGAATGCAATCTTTACTGGACACCTACTGCAATCGTTGACCAGACCGTGGCCTAATATGCGTAGCCTCCCGTACCGGCTGGTCATAGGGCTTATTCGATGACGAAATATACGGTGTCTAGAATAATGTGTGTTTGTCAGAGATCCTGTATCGGTAGAAAGGCCGCTATTGTTGCGCGCGAGATTCCTAGAAGTAACGACACGAAGAATTTTATCCCCGTGCCCAACCTCCTGCGACCACTCCCGCTCCTCGATAAAAGGTCCACGGAGGTCGTTTGGGCTACACCCCAAGCCGCCGAGGCAGTGATGACCCTCTTCAAAACTTCTATGACTGGGCGTGTTCAAAAAGAGGCGAAACTACGCGTGAGTGGGGGTGACAACGTGAATGGTGCACATCACCGTTGACAAACTTGCATGACGGCATCCTGAACGGCGTCGGTGCCGACATAGAGGTATTTGGCTGCCGAGGTGATGATTGAATCCAAGCACGTCGGGGTAGCCTCAGCGATACCCTTCCTCATCTGTCCAATAGAACTCGCGAGCTTCCGATCTGGAGTCGTGGCAGCCTTTGTGATTACCGCTTGAAGGGTGAATTTAAGCCCTGCGGGTGCATGCACGCGTTCGTCGAGTGACTGTAACATCATGGCGTCGATTTCGTTGAGGCCATGTCCACAGTTATAGAGGACAAAGATCCGTCTCAGTCTTATGTTCTCGGTTAGGTCCTGACATTGGAGTAGGCCAACAGGTGCTTACTCTTTACGGTTGCCGATGTAACAGCTCACCCCACTCTGGACGACCTCCACCACCATAACCTGGAGCATCCACTAAGACAGCTTTCCATGGTGCTTTACCGACTTAGTAAAAGTTGAGGGTCTTCGCACGGCCCTGTGGGTGATCGAATTGAGCGTGCCAGACGAGGGTTCCGAGGGAGAATCCGTACCGGTCTCTTGCTTGTTCGAAGGAAATGCCTGCGACCAAGAACCGCGTTCAGGAGAGAAGATTTCTCGGCGCTTGCGCGCCCAGTCACAATGTCTCGACTTTGGCTTCGACGAAGGGACTGAGGGTGATTGGCAGAGCGAGGAGGTAAAGGCGTCGATAAAACGTGGTAGGGCGATGTATATGGCCAGGAGGAGAGGGCAAGTTGGCCAAGCCCTTTTGAAGACGAAGGTCGCCCACCCCCTACGACCCTGCCTTCCAGAAACCGTGTTCATGCCTCTATGATCCTCCAATGACCCAACTCATTTTTCTCTCTCGCATCTTCCGCCCTTCGACCACGGCCAATCAATCGTCCTATCTCATGCTTCATTCTGCGAACCCACCACAACGCCACCCACGGTCCAGCACTCAATTCTCTCCTACTTTGTCATCCCTGTTGCACTCGTCCCGTTGCTGGTCTCCCGGTTATCTCTCACTGCCATACATCTGAACTCTCTCTCGACGCCTCGATCCTACGAATATCCTTTTTTTCACCCTGCTACACTTCAATTTCCGTGATGATGCTGGTCTCTGCGTTGGATCCCCTACTTCCTGTTCTTCCCCTGTTTCTCCCTCCCTCTCTTTTCCTTGTACCCGTGGTTTGTCGGATTCAATCAAACGTTTTGTTCATGACCTCCATCTTCCCCTTCACGTCGCGTTCGCTCTCACAAAGACCCATCGACCAATTGCAGGGTTTTGCTCCGCATCCTCCATTCCGGCATTTTCAATTTGACTCCTCACGACCAGAACCACGTCCCTCCCTTGCTTTCCTGTTCACCGATTCCGACCAACTGGAACAAGCAGAAGAATCGGCGTATTGTGCAATTAATATCCTTTCGAGAGGAGGCGACTGACTTTACGTTTGTAGGTGTAGCCTTGTTTTTCTCAGGGTTGGCAAGTTCCAGGAGCAAGGTCGAAGGCTTTGCCTGTGATGAAGGTGCGTACGAGAAGAGATCTTCGTGATCTGCTCCGGATGGATGAATGTGAGTGCTCCGAGGATTCTTTGTGTTCGGCGCGTTGGCTCAGCTTAGCCACATGTGTTCGCTCTCTGTCTACCTCTGAATCAATGGAATTCGTTGAAAGAAATGAACGATGGATGCTACAATCTCACAAGTCACCACATGAAGAAACAAGCCACCCGCGTTGACTCCAGGTTGGTAGGAACCATGTCTCTCCCCCCCCCCAACTGAACTATACCGTATTGGGTTCCATCGAAGTCCTCCCCTTCCGTAACGACAATGAAGACATTCTCGTCGCCCAGGTATCGGAACAGATTATCGCGGACTTGACTGACCCCGTTCAACTTTTGGGATTGGGGTTTTGGCCCGTATGGGATAACAGGACCCTAGACTAAACCAAGGGCTGAGAACGAGGTGATTTCCCTTGAACAACTCGGCTCCAATACTTGGCTACTTGATTCAAACCGAACAACTATGCTACCCGTGCCATTGAGGCGGAAAGGCAGGATATGGACCGCTCGTGATCTCGGGTCCTTGCATGTTGTCTTGCGGTTATTCCACAAGGCGGCCGCCCCCTCCGCATCGGGGGCGGGTGTAACAGTCGCAAAACAACAAGAAAATCTCTGCTTCACAATGGTCGTCCTCCCGATGTTCGGCTCTTCCACCCAGTGTTTGAGGACTTCAGTCGGCGATACCATGGTACAGAGAAGCTCGCGAACGAGAAGGCAGTGGTGCACAATTTCCTGGTGTGCTCTACTGCTTACTACAACGACAATAAAGCACGTCAGGATGCGGTTACACCCTATCTCACAACTCTCCTAGGAGATCGCGACCTTGTGGGTTTGAGAAATCCTGATGGGGTCATCAGCGGACGGGGTTATCGCTCGTTCTTCTGCACGAACCGGTACACAGATACCTCTCCTCTTCGAATCGAAGAACGAGATAAACGGTGGGGACGCTGATGCCACCCACCGGGTTGGATTATTGTATTGCAAGTATTGGTCGTACTTGAAGGTACCCCAGCTGTTTCTTGTGCCAGGCATCTGCTTACGGAAGCTAACCGTGGGAGTTGTTGCCCTACATTCTTATTGGCTCTCATGGGGTCATGCCAGTTGAACGTCCTTGGCGCGGTGTTCACAGACAACTATGTCGTCCAGCCCCTGACTCCCCTGTTGTGGCTGGGCCACGTCCACACACGTAAGTCCCAGTACATGGGGTTCCAAGGCTCTTCGTGGCACTATCGACGGGGATCTTAGAGCTAGGAGAGTTTCGCTAAGCTCGTCTCCGAAGCTCAATTTTTCCCATACATCACCTCCTTTACCGATAGAAGTACTACAGACGAGGTTCGCTTCAGCTACGAAAGATGCACGGACCCAGATCCTAACGGCAACGAGGCGGCCTTCATCCCCAACACTGAAGACAACCAGAAGATCGTCATCAAATTCACAGAAGCGTTCAACAAGACGGCTCACTGCCTACTCGCTGCCAGGAATCTTGCGCCCCCGCTGCTCTCATGCGATCCATCCGTCTCCGGTGATTTCGCAATGGTTGCGATGAACTACGTTGATGGGAAGTAGCTGTTCCACGTTCCACAAGTGTCCTTACGAGACTCCTGATGAGGTCCTGAACAATGTCCCCGAGACCTTGAAGGATTTGGACGCAAACGACTTCGAATATCCCCATTACAGGCCAGCACCACGTTCGACTCGTGGATTTCGATTGGTGCGGAAAGGCGGGAGAAGGGGAGTATCTGGCGAGCCCCAATCTTGTAGATGTTGAATAGCTGGAGGGTGTCGTCCCCGGTGGCCTCCTACAGTTCGAACATGACAACGAGATGCTCCGGAGGTTGTCATGGAGGAAGTGAAATGATGTTCGCCGACGCTTTACCAAAGTTCTGTAGACTACAGTCGCGAATACAATTCTCTTGAAGTGGGGACCGGCAACCCTCTGCCAAAATTTGATTCCGCGCGGATTTCCCACACACTCAAACCCAGTGCCCGCGTTTTTATAAACTAATTATCTCAATACCGTCGCGTGCCACACCCCATTTAAAAACATAGCGTATAAGGGGACGTAGTAAAATTTAATGTGATAACAGGATTTCAGGTGGAAAGTACCTCAGACGACACAAGTTGAAGTTCGCCTCGGAATCCCCTCCAGCCCAGTGATCGAGTCGCCACAGCGGATGCAACTCGATCTCGGCCGCGACTCGGACATAGGGGACCACGAGGGACAAAAAAACATGCACGTTGAGCCTGACGCCAAATTTGCCAGCGGTCTCAGGCGTAGTATCAAGTATGCCACTCGGTGACCTGGAGTACGGTGAACTCGACATCTATAACATCCAAACTGCTGAGCAAGGGTGTTCCTCTTCCAACCTCCGAGATAAAGGTTTCGCACAGTGGAGTATGCCCTTTTTAGGAAATTCCTGTTAGCCATAGATGCGCGATCGCGCTGTGTATTATTACCGTGTATCTAATCTAATGTTCTCGCTTTGGATGTGCCGTAAAAGAGCACAAGATACTCCCCACCAGGAACCAATTTGAAATTGTCCGCGCGACCAGAGCCAGTTGTCGGTTCCCACTTGAAGCCATCCCATCGAAATGCCTCTATTTGCTTCCGGGCGCTGATATTATTGCCCGCAATTCGGGACGTGCTGTGTCAGAACGGTCGCCTATCTGTATTGGGGCCGGGTCTTTCCAATCTGTGTGTCATACCGCTTTCTCTCAGAGCTTCGAGCTTCGACAATGGATACAAACCCCCAGCGACAGAGGGGCCGGGACGATGCTCTTGCAATGTTGAATGCAGCCATCGAGGTCACGTATTTGGCAGAGAAGGCTTCGAACGTCACACCAGCCAAGGCTGTTTTTGGCTCCGTCGGTTTTATTCTTACAATGATTAGGGTGTGCTTCCTCCCACTCTGCGACAGTGGACTTCTCGTTCACGTTTATCTAGGACACAATGGTCAACAAACAGGATTACGTCGAGCTTGGGTTATACTGCGCCGACATCTGTCGAGCGCTTGACCGGGGAACGAATGGACGGAGGTTGGGCGAGCTCAGCCAGTCCCTGGTCCAGGCGATAAGCCAATTGACGACGTGAGTCAAACCAGCGATATACATCTCTATCCGTCCACTGAGATGCTCTCGATTGCAGGACTGTTGGTGAGATCCAAAAAAACGTCATCAAACAGAGCGGGCGAAATGCGGTCGTTCGAGCCATCCGCACGAACAGCGATATGAAAATGATTGCTACTTGGAAGTCGGACCTTGGGAGGATCCTTCTTATCTTCAATGTACGTTCAGTCGCTTCCGCTTGGCCGCCAATAACCTCTTCCTTTTAGGCCGAGTTGGCGGTGGGCATCTATATGGCGGTTACTGACGTCCGTTACGATGTGTCGAGGATTCGGGAGGAGATTGGGGATGGAGTTCGCTCGGTAAGCACAAGTTGCATTGAGTTCATCGATAAGAGGTGGATGCTTATGGTCGACTAGGCCCGGGCCAGGTCAGCTACCTTGAATACCATAGGGTCTACAGTCTTGCCTCTACATAGCATCACTCCTGGAGAATTGCCTCCTCCGTCACCAAGGGCCTGTTTCGGACGCGACGAGCTGATCGAGAAGATCGTTGGTCATGCACAAAACCTGACTCCAATCGCTCTCATTGGTGCTGGGGGAATCGGCAAGACGTCCATCGCCCTGACCGTTCTCCATGATGATCGTGTCAAAAAACGGTTTGGGGATAACCGTCGGTTTATCCGTTGCGACCAGTTCCCAGCTTCGCACGTCCATCTCCTCAATCGACTCTCTACGGTCATCGGTGCAGACATCGAAAACCCCAAGGATTTGACTGCTCTTCGTCCATCCCTGTCTTCGAAGGAGATGCTCTTAGTCCTCGATAACGCGGAATCTATCCTCGACCCACACGGAGCCAATGCCAAGGAGATCTATGGTGTGGTGGAGGAGCTGAGTCGCATCGATAACGTTTGTCTGTGCATCACTTCCCGTATCTCCACCATCCCTCCTGGCTTTAAAACTCTCGAAATCCCGACATTGTCGATGGACGCTGCACACGATGCGTTCTATCGCATATATGAGCAAGGCGAGCGATCCGATTCAGTCGACAACATCCTCCAGCGACTCGATTTCCACCCGTTATCGGTCACCTTACTCGCTACGATTGCACATCACAGCAAGTGGAGCGCCGACCGACTCAGCAGGGAATGGGATACACACCACACACGGGTACTTCAGACAGATCACAATGGGAGCCTGGCGGCAACGATCGAACTTTCGTTGGCTTCACCGACATTTCGCAAACTTGGCCGCAATGCCCGGGACCTGCTGGATGTCATCGCCTTCTTCCCCCAAGGCGTCGACGAGAACCTGGACTGGTTGTTTCCTACAATTTCCGACAAAAAGAGCATCTTTGACAAACTCTGTGCCCTTTCCCTGACATATCGAAGCAACGGGTTTGTCACGATGTTGGCCCCACTCCGGGACTACCTACGCCCAAAGGGTCCGAAGTTCTCCCCACTCCTGCACACAACCAAGAAGTGTTATTTCCGCAGGTTGTCGGTTTGGGTTGATCCTAGCAAGCCTGGGTTCAAAGACGCGCGGTGGATCATATCCGAGGATGCCAACGTCGAGTACCTGCTGGACGTCTTCACATCTGTTGACCCAAC
>MU118109.1:19767-43084 GCA_014904855.1 Thelephora ganbajun | reverse complement strand
CATGCGGTCAATTACCCATACAATTTGGGACTCGCGGTGGAGCTGCAGGCCCGGATTTTGTATAGGGAAAGCAGGCATGAAGAGGCAAGGTCTGAAGTTTTGCGTGCTGTCGATGTTTATGAGAGACTTGGGACTGCGGGAAATGTAGAGGACTGCAGGGCGCTCCTCCGGGATATCGAAGGGAAAATGAAGGAGCCGGTCACCTCTGATGAATAGGATTCCGACGGTGAGTTCCTTGGAACGGCACCGCCTCCTACGCCTATTAACTCTCCGGTCTTAGCTGAGAGTGCTGGACGCCACTTTACAGGTCTATTCGGATGTATGCCCAATTTCCGGACGTAGCATCCCTCATTATTCTGCTACCCTGTATCTCTTTTTTTTACCCAAGGACATTTTCTATTATACTAGTTGACCCCTTGTAACCGCGCATTATTCTGTGTTTTGTTTCGCCACTCGTCGTTGATGCCACGAGATCTGTATCCTGCAATGCCGTCTAAATCCCCACCTTTCGTGTTGTATTTTTTCCCTTCGCTTTTTGCGTGTCATAGAGTGTCTGTGATTCTGACATTTAGTTTACCAGTGTGATGACTAGCATTGTTGACGGTAGTTCCAGACCGGAATCCGATGTCCAGACCCGAGTTTTTCGTGATCCCTTTCAATAGGTTCTCCACGCAAAGGTTTTGCATGCTGCCGATGTTTTAAGCATCGTGTTCTCGGCAGAATCGCGGTGGCCACACTCACGATTCACCTTGACGCAAATCGTCTTAAAATTTCGTCTCTCTTCTGGAGCGTTATCCAGAAACCCCGAAGGAACTCGTTCCAGCGTTGAATTGACCCGACAGGCGGCGGATCAGGTACGAAAGCTCTTCCCCCACCGGACAGTGGAAATCGAATAAGGTGCACGGTATGCCGCCCCTGGGTTTGCTGACGTGTTTGTAACGTTTATTTCTCTTTAGCTCCAGACCGTCAAGTTGTGATCGGCGGATGATTGGCACCTGTTGAGGACGTTCCCGACGATTCGAGAAAGGCCACGTCGGAGACACTGTACGTGAAGAACTTTCAACTGTCCGCTCCGGAGGAGGTACTGATGTTATGATTTCATTCATCACCGTACTATCTGACACACTGTCTGGCAGTCCTTGGTAGATGTGCTCACAGTTTGTTATACACAGCCAGCAGAGAAGCACTCTTCGGCTCATACTCCTCGGACATCGACTCAATTCCGCGTGTGAGAGATTTCAAAAACGGGTGAATTCCGGGGTTGTCTCCCACAGTACGTGTTTCGATTGGTTCAAACGTCCGAACCTCAGGCGACACTAACCCCAGAGGATAGAAACCTCGTGGGTCAGTGTTGCTAAAACGCCCGAGCCTCCACCCCTCAGCCAGATGAGGTTTTGGTTCTGGTCGTGTATGGTCGCTTAACACCGTCACCCTGTCCCCCTCCTTGGAGGTTCTCAGGAGTCAGCGGAGCACTATACATACACAGTCACCTGATGTAGGTTGACAAGAACCATGACCCTCCTTCGCTCTCCTACGGAACAAACGGCCTAATCCGCGTATTGTGCAATTGATATCCCCTCGAGGAGAGGTGGCCAGTTTTGTGTTTGCGGGTGTAACCTTATCTTTCTCAAGATCGGTAGTTCCAGAAGCAAGGTCGAAGGCTTTTGTAAGCTATCGCTTTTAGATCACGTGGAGAACAACTCACAGCTTTTCTCGCGATGAAGGCAAGTATGAGAAGAGATCTTCATAATCTGCTTCGGGCGGTTTGATGTGAGTGCTTCAAGGACTTTTTCTGTGCTTGGCGTGTTGGCTCAGCTAAACCACACCTGTCCATTCTCCGTTACGAAGCACGAAGCGGTTCGTACTCTACCATTCAGCCTTTTTAGCCGATTCAACATCTATGGATTGAACATCTCCGCTCTACGTGAACCCTCTCCTTTGGCTGAACGCTCTGTGAGGATATTGGGATCTGTACGGCGGAATCTCCCAAGCCGGATCGTGTTCAGAGTATAGTTCCTTGACCTCATCGATCTCAATCATGACACCCACGTTTCGTCATTCTCTGGTTTCTCTATGCTTGGAGGAGTTTTGCTGGATCTGGCTACGCACCCTCATGCCATAACTTGTCGCGGTTAGCTTTGCATCCCGATGCGCGGGGGGTACGAACGGTGCAGCTTCTTCCTTTCTGCTCCTTTCCCCTCTTCCAGCTCCATGATATTACAATACGACCCAAATGCGGCACCCGTCCGTCCCTGGGTATTTACTCGCCCTTGGTTTTGCTCGAACGAAACACCGAGTGTTATGGGTTTTCTGTGCTCTCGGATCCCTCGATCCACTTTCACCCATAGCGAAAGTGATATTGAATCGACGGTCGTCTGTGCGAATTGAGATGCGAAGTGCTGGACCTTGGTAATCCTGAAACAAGCACCCTAGGTCTGTGTTATGCCCGCTCTCGTTGTTCGTGCCGTCTTGGTTTTCGTGCCTTGGTTCGTCCAGTTACCGGGCGGTACGATTACTCGTGGTTTGGGTTAGACCGGTCCGTTCTCCACCGTTTATTCGAGTTCCGCTCTTGATATCATCGAGTCACCCTCTGCACCTGATATTCCTCCGGAGGGCGCTATATGCCCCCCGGGCCAAGGATATTTGAATTCCTATGGTTCGTCTCGAACAAGCGACCGGGACATCGCTGCTCGCTCCCCCTGATCCACGAGCGCAATGCATCGTGTCAAAATATTGCGTTCTCAATCATTCGACTGTTTACTCTTGTTTGTTCCTTCCTCACTTTCCTTATCTATTCGATCGGAATGTTTCGTCTCCTCAGTTCTTTTCCATTCTCTGAGGAGTACGTATTACCTCATTCCTTCCTTTCTTTGCCTGGCTAACTTGTCTTAGTCCGTCTCATCTAGACGTTCGCTAGGTTTCGACACTTCACAATGACCGTCCTCCAAAAATTGTTGTTTTGATGTTCGGCTCTTCCATCCAGCGTTTGAGGACCTCAGTCGGCGATACCACGATACAGAAAAGCTCACGAACTCCTGGTGCGCTCTGCTGCTTACTACAATGACCACAAAGCACGTCAGGATGCGGTTACACCCCTTCTCACAACTCTCCTCGGAGATCACGACCTCGTGGGCTTGAGAAATTCCGATAGGTCATCTGCGGATGGGGCCACCGCCTGTTCTTCCGAGCGAACTGGTACGCAGATACCCCTCCTCCTCGTCGAATTGAAGAACGAGATAAGCGGTGGGGACGCTGACACTACGCACAAAGTTGGATCACTGTATCACAAGTATCAATCGTACGAGAAGGTATCCAGCTGTTTCTTGTATCAGGCATCTGGTTACCGACTCCAGGAAGCTAACTGTGCGAGCTGTTGCCCCACATTCCTATCGGATTTCATCGGACCATGCCAGCTATGGGTCCTTGGCGTCGTTTCCACAGGTAAGCACACCTTTCAGCCCCTGACCCGCTGTTGTGGTTGAGTGATGTCCACACACGTAAGCCCCAGTACATGGGGGTTCCAAGGCTCTCCGTGGTACTACCGATGGGGATCATAGAGCCGGAAGAGTTTCACCAAGCTCGTCTCTGAAGCTCAACAAGACGGCTCACTTCCTGCTCGCTGCCAGGAATCTTACGCCCCCGCTTCGCCGATGCGACCGATCCATCTTCAGTGATTTCACAATGGTTGTGGTGTACTATGTCGATGGGAAGTAGTTGTTGCACAAGTGTCCTTATGTGACTCCTGATGTGGTCCCCAACGAGGCCTCCGAAACCTTGAAGGATTGTATGCAAACGACTTCGGACATCCTCGTTACAGATCAGCACGGTGTTCAACTCGTGGATTTTGATTGACATGGAAAGACAGGAGAAGGGGAGTATCCGGCGAGCACCAATCTTGTAGACACTGAATGGCCGGAGGGTGTCGTTCCCGGTGGTCTCCTACAGTTCGAGCACGACAACAAGATGCCCCGGTGACTGTCACAGAGGAAGCAAAACGGTGTTCGCCAACGTTTTACCAAAGTTTTGTGGACCGCAGTCGCGGATACAATTCTCTTGAAGTCACCCCATCGAGATCCCTCTATTTGCTTCCTGGGCGCTTATATTTTGCCTGCCGTTCGAAACGTGTCATATCAAAATGGCCACTCACAGCCTGTGTGCCACACCGTTTGCTCCCTTTCTCCCAGCTACCTCGAGTTTCAACGATGGATACAAATTCCCAGCGACAGAAAGGCCGGGACGGTGCTCTTGCAACGTTGAATGCAGCCATCGGGATCATGCGTTTAGCAGAGAAGGCTTCAAGCGTCACTCCGGCCAAGGCTATTTTCGGCTCCGTCGGTTTTATTCTTACGATGATTAGAGTATGCTTCCTCCTATCCTGCGACAGCGAGCTTCCGGTTCACATTTATCTAGGATTCAATGATCAACAAACAGGACTACGTCGAGCTTGGGTTATACTGCGCTGACATCTGTCGAGCGCTTGACCGGGGAACGAATGGACGGAGGTTGGATGAGCTCAGCCAGTCCTTGGTCGACGCGATAAACCAATTGACGACGTGAGCCAAACCAGCAACATGCATATCCGTCCGTCCACTGAAATGCTCTCGATTGTAGGACTGTTGCTGAGATCCAAAAAAAAAGTCACCGGACGGAGTGGGCAAAACGTGGTCCTTCGAGCTGTCCGCGCGAACGGCGATATGAAAATGATTGCCGCTTGGAAGTTAGAGCTCAACAGGACCCTTCTTGTCTTCAACGTGCGTTCAGTTGGTTCCGCTTGGTCGTCAATAACCTCTTCCTTTCAGATCGAGTTGGCGGTGAATACCAATGTAGCGGTTACTGACATCCGTCACGACGTGTCGAGGATTCGGGAGGAGATTGGCGACCGAGCTCACTCGGTAAGCATGAGTCACATCGAATTCATCGATAACAGGAGGATGCTTACAGTTGGCCAGACCCAAACGAGGTCAGCTACCTCGAATACGATGGGATCTACAGTCTTGCCTTTACAGAGCATCACTCCTGGAGAATTGCCTCCCCTGCCACCGAGGGCCTGTTTCGGACGCGACGAGCTGATCGAGAAGATTGCTGGTCTCGCCCAAAACCTGACACCAATCGCTCTCATTGGTGCTGGCGGAATCGGCAAGGCGTCCATCGCCCTGATCGTCCTACACAACAACCATATCAAAAAACTGTTTGGGGATAACCATCGGTTCATCCGTTGCGATCAGTTCCCAGCTTCACGCGCTCATCTCCTCAGTCGACTCTCCACGGTCATCGGTGCAGGCATCGAAAACCCAGAGGATCTGACTGTTCTTCGTCCATTCCTATCTTCGAGAGAGATGCTCTTGGTCCCCGACAACGCGGAATCTATCTTCGACCTGCGAGGAGCTAACGTTCAGGAGGTCTATGGTGCGGTGAAGGAGTTGACTCGCTTCGACAACATTTGTCTGTGCATCACTTCCCGTATCTCGGCTCTCCCTCCTGACTGCAAAACTCTCGAAATTCCGACACTGTCGATGGAGGCTGCGCACGACACGTTCTATCGCATCTACGAGCACGGCGAGCGATCCGATTCAATCGACAACATCCTCCGGCGGCTCAATTTCCACCCCCTATCGATTGCCTTACTCGCTACAGTCGCACATCACAACAAGTGGAGCGCCGAGTGACTCAGCAGGGAATGGGACGCACGCCGCACACAGGTACTTCGGACAGATTACAATGGGAGCCTGGCGGCAACGATCGAAGTTTCGCTGGCTTCACCGACATTCCGCAAACTTGGCCGCAATGCCTGGGACCTTCTCGGTGTCATCGCCTTCTTCCCTCAAGGCGTCGACGAGAACCTGGACTGGTTGTTTCCCGCCATCTCCAACAGAAGGAACATCTTCGACAAATTCTGTGCTCTTTCCCTGACATATCGAAGCAACGGGTTCGTCACGATGTTGGCACCACTCCGAAACTACCTTTGCCCAAAGGGCCCGAAATTCTCTTCACTTCTCCACAAAACTAAGAAGCATTACTTCCGTAAATTGTCGGTTTGGGTTGATCCTGGTGAGCCTGGGTTCGAAGAGGCGCGGTGGATTGTGTCGGAGGATGTCAACGTCGAGCACCTGCTGGACATCTTCACATCAGTTGACGCAAACTCAGATGGTGTCTGGAAAGTTTGTGCTTATTTCATGAGACACCTCTATTGGCACAAAAGGCGGCTGGTTGTATTAGGGCCAAAGATCGAAGGACTCCCGGATAGCCATCCCTCCAAGCCACTTTGCTTGTTCGAGCTCTCACAATCGTTCGACCGAGTTGGAAATCGTGCAGAGAAAAAGCGACTCCTTATTCATACCTTGAAGTTATGGAGGAAACGGGGGAATGACCTTCAGGTCGCTCGAACATTGGGATTCCTATCTAATGTAAACCGGCAACTGAGCCTCTACAAGGAAGGGATATCGCAGGCAAACGAAGCGTTGGAAATTTACGGACGACGCAATGACACATGGGGACAAGGACAATCTTTGAATGATCTCGCTTTCTTGTTGCATGACGACGAGCAACTCGACGCCGCGGAAATGGCCGCATCCCAAGCAATCGGCTTCTTGTCGAGCACCAACGAACAATATGGCATCTGTCAATGTCACCGCGTCCTTGGCCAGATATACCAATCCAGGGGCGAAGCAGAGAAGGCGATCAACCACTTCGAGACAGCCCTTGCGATTGCGTCGTCTTCCAACTGGGACGACGAGCTTTTCGAGATTCATTGCTCCCTCGCGGGTCTGTTTTCCAATCAAAGCAGGTTCGGTGGTGCACATGTTCACATTGAACGCGCCAAGTCGCATGCGCTCAATAACCCATACTATCTGGGCCGTGCGATGGAGCTACGTGCTCGATCTTTGTATGGAGAAAGCAGGGTCGAAGAGGCAAAGTCTGATGCGTTGCGCGCTGCCGACGTTTATGAGAGACTAGAGGCTGCGAGTGGTTTAGAGCGCTACAAAGAGTTCTTCCGGAATATCGGAGAGGAAACAAAGGAGCTGGCTATCTCTGGTGAATAGGATTTCAACGGTGGGCTCCTTGACACGGCACCGCCTCCTAGCCTGTTAGCTCTCAAGTCTCAGCTCGGGGTACCGGACACAATACGTGTCGTGCCGCAAACAACCAACCCTGCGTCTGGACAGACATTCCATTTCCAAATGTAGCACCCATCATTATCGCGACTACCCTCTACCCCCCCCTTTTATCCAACGACATTTTCTATTGTGCTGGTTGACCCCCTGTAACTCTGCGTTATTCTGTGTTTTGTTTCGCTCCTCTTCGTTGATGCCACATGATCTGTATCCTGTGTTATCTAAGTCCCCATCTTTCATGTTGCATTTTTCCTTTCGCTTTTTATGTGTGTCGCACAGTATCTACGATTTTCAGACATTTGGTTTGCCAGTGTAATGGCTAGCATTATTGATGGTAGTTCCAGACCCTAATCCGATATCCAGACCCGAGCTTTTCATGATCCCTTACAATGAGTTCTCCACGCAAAGGCTTCGCATGTTGCCGATGTTTTAAGCATCTTGTTCTCGGTAGGATCACGGTAACCGCGCTCACGATTCACCTTGACACGAACAATATCAAATGTGATGGGGGGTGCCCATCCTGAGGGTCCTACATCTCCGCAATACCCGTAATGTTCGTGCCAGCACGCCGAAACGGTTGTGGCCCGGTCAAGAGGTGGGTTTTGAATCCTCCCTAGATGCGCTCAAAGAGGGTCCCACCAAGATTGAGGTCTCTTCCAACCGAACCTGGCAAGACTGTAGCTTTCGTGCCTCTTCTGGAGCGTTACCCAGAAACTCCGAAGGAGCTCATTCCCTAGTCGTCGTCAATAGTGTTGAACTGACCCGACAGGTGGCGGATCCGGTACGAAAACTCTTCCCCCATTGGACAGTAGAATCGAATAAGGAGCACGGTATGCCACGTCTGGGCTCGCTGATGTGTGCATGATATTTATGTCTCTTTAGCTCTGGACCGTCAAGTTGCGGTCGGTGGATGATTGGTACCTGTTGAGGACGTTCCCGACAGATTCGAGAAAGGCCACGTCGGAGACACTGTACGTGGGGAACTTTCAACTATCCGCTCCGGAGAAGGTACCGGTGTTATGATTTCGCTCATCGTCATACTATTTGTGACACTGTCTGGCAGCCCTTGGTAGATGTACTCACAGTTTGCTATATATATATACAGCATGCAGAGAACCACTCTTCGGCTCGTACTCCTCGGACATCGACCCAATTTCGCATGCGAGAGACCTCAAAAACGGGTGAATCCCGGGGTTGTCCCCCACAGTACGTAGTTACAATTGGCGCAAACTTCTAAATCTCAAGGGGACGCTGAACCTAGAGGACAGAAACAGGCTCATGAGTCCGTGTTGTCAAAATACCCAAGCCTCCACACACTAGCCAGATGGGGTTTTGGTTCTGGTCGTGCATGGCTGCCTAACACCATCACCCTGCCTCCCTCCCTGGAGGTTCTCAGGGGTCAGCGGAGCGCTACACACATACAGACACCTGATGTAGGTTTACAATAACCATGACCCTCCGCTTTCCTGCCTCGCGACTCCAAGCAACTGAAATAAGCGGCCGAATCCACGTATTGTGCAATTGATATCCTTTCGAGGGGAGGCGACCGGCCTTGCGTTTACAGACGTAACCTTGTCTTTCTCGAGATCGGCCAGTTCGGGAAGTAATGTTGAAGGCTTTGCTTGTGATGAAGGCACGTATGAGAAGGAATCTTCGTAATCTGCTTCTGATACGAAGCACGAAGCGGCTCGTACTTTACTATTCCGCCTTTTTAGCCGATTCCGAATCCGTCGGGAACGTCCTCAACAGGTGCCAATCATCCGCTGACCACAACTTGACGGCTGGAGCTAAAGAGAAATAAACGTTACAAACACGTCAGCAAACCCAGGGGCGGCATACCGTGCACCCTATTCGATTTCTACTGTCCGGTGGGGGAAGAGTTTTCGAACCTGATCCGCCGCGAAAACCACGGTCTTGCCAGGTCCGGTTGGGAGAGAGACCTTGATCTTGGTGGATCCCTCCTCCAGCGCGTCTAGGGAACATTCAAGACGAGTCTCATGGCCGGGCCGCAACCGTTTCGGCACCCTGGTACGAAGCATTGCGGAAACGTAGGACCCTCAGGGTGAGCCGCCTCCATCGCATTTAATCCGATTCGCGTCAAGGTGAATCGCGAGCGTGGCTACCGCGATTTTGCCGAGAACACGATGCTTAAAACATCGGCAGCGTGCAAAACCTTTGCGTGGAGAACCTATTCAAGTTGAAAGGGATCACGAAAAACTCGGGTCTGGACATCGGATTCCGACCTGGAGCAACCGTCAACAATGCTAGTCATCACACTGGTAAATCGAATGTCAGAGAATCACAGACACTCTGCGACACGCAAAAGGCGAAGGGAAAAAAGTACAACATGAAAGGTGGGGAGTTAGACAATACTGCAGGATACAGATCTCGTGGCATCAACGACGAGTGGTGAAACAAAACACAGAATGTGCAGTTACAGGGGGTCAACTAGTATAATAGAAAATGTCCTTGGGTAAAAAAAAGAGATACAGGGTAGCAGAATAATGAGGGATGCTACGTCTGGAAATTGGGCATACATCCGGATATGGGATCTGTTGTTTATGAAAGGACACATCCGGATAGGCCTGTGAAATGGCGTCCAGTACCCTCAGCTAAGACCGGAGAATCAATAGGCGTAGGAGGCGGCGCCGTTCCAAGGAACTCACCGTCGGAATCCTATTCATCAGAGGTAACCGGCTCCTTCATTTTCCCTTCGATATCCCGGAGGAGCGCCCTGCAGTCCTCTACATTTCCCGCAGTCCCAAGTCTCTCATAAACATCGACAGCGCGCAAAACTTCGGACCTCGCCTCTTCATGCCTGCTTTCTTTATACAAAATCCGAGCCTGCAGCTCCACCGCGAGTCCCAGATTGTATGGGTAATTGACCGCATGCGACTTGGCCTGTTCAATGTGAACGTGTGCGTCACCGAACCTGCCTTGATCGGAATACAGGCTCGTGAAGGAGTAATGAATCCAAAACAACTGGTAGCCCCAGTTGGAAGATGACGCAATCCAGAGGGCTCTCTCGAAGTGGTCGATGGCCTTCTCTGTCTTGCCCTTGGATTGACATATCTTGCCAAGAACGCGACGACATAGGCAGATGCCAAATTGGTCCTTGACGATTGACATGAGATCAATCGCTCGGGATGCAACCGCTTCGGCGGCGTCGAGTTGGTTGTCTTCATGCAACAAGAAAGCGAGACCTTTCAAAGATTCTCCTTGTCCCCGTATGTGACCGTGTCGTTCGTAAATTTCCAACGCTTCTTTTGCCTGTGATATCCCTTCCTTGTCGAGGCCCAGTTGCCGGTTTACCCCGGATAGGAACCTCAATGTTTGAGCGACCTGCAGGTCATCCCCCCGCTCCTTCCAGAGCTCCAAGGTGTGAATAAGAAGTCGCTTTTTCTCTGCACGATTTCCAACCGAGTCAAATAATCGTGAGAGCTCGAACAAGCATCTTGGCTTGGAGGGATGGTTATCCGGGAGGAGTCCTTCGATCTTTGGCCCTAGCACAGCCAGCCGACCCTTGTGCCAATAGAGGTGCTCCATGAAATGTGCACAAGCCAGCCAGACATCATCTGAAGTTGGGTCAACAGATGTGAAGACGTCCAGCAGGTACTCGACGTTGACATCCTCGGATATGATCCACCGCGCGTCTTTGAACCCAGGCTTGCTAGGATCAACCCAAACCGACAATTTGCGGAAATAACACTTCTTGGTTGTGTGCAGGAGTGGGGAGAACTTCGGACCCTTTGGGCAAAGGTAGTCCCGGAGCGGCGCCAACATCGTGACAAACCCGTTGCTTCGATATGTCAGGGAAAGGGCACAGAGTTTGTCAAAGATGTCCTTCCTATCGGAGATGGTGGGAAACAGCCAGTCCAGGTTCTCGTCGACGCCTTGAGGGAAGAAAGCGATCACACCCAGCAGGTCCCGGACATTGTGACCAAGTTTGCGAAATGTCGGTGAAGCCAGAGAAACTTCGATCGTTGCCGCCAGGCTCCCATTGTGATCTGTCCGAAGTACCCGTGTGCGGCGTGCGTCCCATTCCTTGCTGAGTCGGTCGGCGCTCCACTTGCTGTGATGTGCAATCGTAGCGAGTAAGGTGACCGATAACGGGTGGAAGTCCAGTCGTTGAAGGATGTTGTCGACTGAATTGGACCGTTCGCCGCGCTCGTAAATGCGATAGAACGCGTCGTGTGCAGCGTCCATCGACAATGTCGGGATTTCGAGAGTTTTGAAGCCAGGAGGGATGGTGGAGATACGGGAAGTGATGCACAGGCAAATGTTATCGAAGCGACCCAGCTCCTCCACCACACCATAGATCTCCTGAGCCTTGGGTCCTCGCGAGTCAAGAATAGATTCTGCATTATCAAGGACTAAGAGCATCTCTTTCGAAGATAGGAATGGACGTAGAGCAGTCAAATCCTTGGGGTTTTCGATGCCCGCACCGATGACCATGGAGAGTCGACTGAGGAGATGGGCGCGTGAAGCTGGGAATTGGTCGCAGCGGATGAACCGACGGTTATCCCCAAACCGTTTTTTGATGCGATGGTTGTGTAGGACGATCAGGGCGATGGACGTCTTGCCGATTCCACCGACACCAATGAGAGCGATTGGAGTCAGGTTGTGTGCATGACTAACGATCTTCTCGATCAACTCGTCACGTCCGAAACAGGCCCTCGGTGGCGGGGGAGGCGATTCTCCAGGAGGGATGCTATGTACAGGTAGGACCGTGGACCCCATGGTGTTTGAGGTAGCTGACCTCGTTTGGGTCTGGCCAACTGTAAGCACCCACCTCTTATCGATGAACTCAATGCAACTTGTGCTTACGGAGTGAACTCCATCCCCAATCTCCTCCCGAATCCTCGACACGTCGTAACGGATGTCAGTAACCGCTACATAGGTGTTCACCGCTAACTCGGCCTAAAGTAAAGAGGTTACCGGAGACCAAGCGGACGCGACTGAACGTACATTGAAGACAAGAAGGATCCTCCCAAGGTCTGACTTCCAAGTAGCAATCATCTTCATATCGCCGTTCGCGCGGACGACTCGAAGGATCACATTTCGCCCGCTCCGTTCGATGATGTTTTTTTGAATCTCAGCAACAGTTCTGCAATCGAGAGCATTTTAGTGGACGGATAGAGATATATATCGCTGGTTTGGCTCACGTCGTCAATTGGTTTATGGCCTCGACCAAGGACTGACTGAGCTCATCCAGCCTCCGTCCATTCGTTCCCCGGTCAAGGGCTCGACAGATGTCAGCACAGTATAACCCAAGCTCGACGTAATCCTGTTTGTTGACCATTGAGTCCTAGATAAGTGTGAACCGGAAGCTCGCTGTCGCAGGATAGGAGGAAGCGTACCCTAATCATCGTAAGAAGAAACCCGACGGAGCCAAAAACAGCCTTGGCCAGAGTGACGCTCGAAATCTTCTCTGCCAAATGCATGACCTCGATGGCTGTATTCAACATTGCAAGAACACCGTCCCGGCCTTTCTGTCGCTGGGAATTTGTATCCATCGTCGAAACTCGAAGCTCTGGGAGAAAACGGCGCGACACATAGGTTGCGAAAGACCCGGCCCCAATACATACGGGCGGCTATTTTGACATGATACGCCTCGAACGACGGGCAAGATGTAAAAGGCCCGGAAGCAAATAGAGGCATTTCGATGGGGTGACTTCAAGAGAATGGTGTTCGCGACTGTAGTCTACAGAACTTTGGTAAAGCGTCGGCGAACACCATTCCACTTCCTCCATGACAACCTCCGGAGCATCTCGTTGTCATGTTCGAACTGTAGGAGGCCGCCGGGGTAGCGTTGTGGGCAGTTCGCTGCCAGTCTGCCAGATGGCACGTGGCAGTTGGTTTTGTCAGGGTGGCAATTGGCACATGTAAAAGGGGGCTGGCAGATGGTAGCAGATGGGCTAAGCGCCTGCTCGGCTACGTCGGACTAAGTCTAGTTGACAATAACCATGACCCTCCTTCTCTCTCCTGCGGAACAAGCAGCCGAATCCGCGTATTGTACGATCGATACCCTTTCGAGGGGAGGCGGCCAGCTTTGTGTTTACAAGCGTAACCTTATCTTCCTCAACATCAGCCAGCTCCAGAAGCAAGGTCGAAGGCTTTGCTTGCGATGAAGGCGCGTATGAGAAGAGATCTTCGTAATCTGCTTCGGGCGGTTGGATGTGAGTGCTCCAGGATTTTTTCTGTGCCTGGCGCGCTGGCTCAGCTTGACCACATCTGTCCGTTCTCCGTTACGAGGCACGAAGCGGTTCGTACTCTACCATTCAGCCTTTTTAGCCGATTCACTATCTACGATTTGAACATCTCCACTCTACGTGAACCCTCTCCTTTGGCTGAAGGCTTCGCGAGGATATTGGGATCTGTACGATGGCATCTCCCAAGCCGAATCGTGTTCAGAGCATCGATCCTTGACCTCATCGATCTCAATCATGACGTTCCCGTTTCGTCATTCTCTGGTTTCTCTATGCTTGGGGGAGTTTTGCTGGATCTGGTTATGCTCCCTCGTGTCATGACCTGCCGCGGTTGGTTGTGTACCCCGGTGCGCGGGGGGTACGAACGGTGCGGCTTCTTTCTTTCTGTTATTTTCCCCTCTTCCAGCCCCATGGCATCATAATACGACCCAAATGCGACACCCCTCCCTCCGTCCCTCTCTTGGTGTTTACTCGCTCTTGGCTTTGCTCGAACGAAACACCGAGGGTCATGGGTTTTTCTATGCTCTCGGATCCCTCGATCTCACCTTCACCCACGGCGACGGTGATATTAGATCGACGGTCGTTTGTGTGAATTGAGGTGCGATGTGCTGGACCTTGGTAATCCTTAAACGAACGCATTAGGTCTGTGTTATGTCCGCTCTCGTTGTTCATACTATCTTGGCTTTCGTGCGTCGGTTCGCCCAGTCACCAGGTGGTACGATTGCTCGTGGATTTGAGTTGGACTGGTGTATCCTCCACCGTTTGTTTGAGTTCCGTTCTTGATACCGAGTCATCCTCTACACCTGATATTTCTCCGGAGGGTGCTATATATGCCCCCCGGGCCATGGGTATCTGAATTCCTACGGTTCGTCTCGAACAAGCGATCGGGACATCGCCGCTCGCTCTCCTTGATCCACAAGCACAATGCGTTGCACTGTCTGGGATTGACGAGGGAGTACTGAGGGTTCAAGAAGTCGTGAGCGTTCGTTTTGGTTTCACTTCCTTTAGTTGTACGATTGAAGAAATACCCGAACAACTACATTCGCTGGAGTCGTCGTGACTACCATTTCCCCTTCCAACCCCCACCACACATCTCTTTCCTATCTGCTGAACGGCCTGACGGGGTGAGGATGTTGGCTTGTGCAGTTCTTATCGGTAGTGCACCGCAATGTGAGCCTGGAAAAAGTAAGACCGTAGGTACTAGCCTTCGGAGACAGCCTATAATATAGTGGCCGTTTAGCAGAGATTCACATGTCACATGCCAAGTCGTGCGAGGAAAACGACGAGGGGCCCAATACGTTCGAGCCTGTTTTCGCGCATCAAGGAAGACTGCAGTAATTTGTCCCTTGAGGAAGAAAACACCATATATCGTACTTACGAATCTGACTGTAGTCTTCTACCAAGGCATCGAGTGTGATCTTTGCTGGATGCCTACTGCAATCGTTGACCAAACTGTGACCTAATATAGCATGTACGTGACCCCGTACCTGCTGTTCATAGGGTTTATTCGATGACGAAGTATATGTTTGTCAGAGATCCTGTACTGATAGAAAGGCTACTATGGTTGTGCGTGAGATCCCTTAGTAGAAGCCACGACACGAAGAATCTCATCCCTGTGCCCAACTTCCTGCGACCACTCCCACTCCTCGACAAAACGTCCACGGAGGTCGTTTGGGCTACACCCTAAACCGTGGAGGCAGTGGTGGCCTTCTTCAACACTTCCATAACTGGGCGTATCCAAACAGAGGGGAAGCCATGCATGGACGGGATGACAACGTGAACGGTGCACATCACCGTTGACAAACATGCATGATGGCATTCCGAACGGCGTCGATGCCGACATGAGGGTACTTGGCTGTCAAGGTGATGATTAGACCCAAGCACGTCGGGGCAGCCTCAGCGATACCCTCCCTCAACTGTCCAATAGAACTCGCGAGCTTGCGGTATGGAATCGTGTCAGTCTTTGTGAATTTGAGCCCTACGGATGCTTGTATGCGTTCGTCGAGTGACTGTAACATCATGGCGTCGATTCCGTTGAGCCCATGCCCACCGTTAAAGAGGACAAAGATCCGTCTGTCTTATGCTCTCTTAGGCCCTGACATTGGATCAGGCCTCCAGGTGCTTACTCTTTACGGTTGTCGACATATGGTCCAACGGCTCACCCCACTCTGGACAACCTCCACCACCACAACCTGGAGCATCCACCAAGACAGCTTCCCCCGGTGCTCTCCCGACTTGGTAAAGGTTGATGGTCTGACAGACGAGGGTTCCGAAGGAGAATTCGTACCGGATTCTCGCTTGTCCGAAGTAAACCCCTGCGACCAAGAACCGCGCTCAGGAGGGACAATTTCCCAACGTTCGCGCGTCCAGTTACAATGACCTACAATAGTGTTCAGAAAGCGTGGGCATACGAAATGCATTCCTCCACTCACCTCAGGGACACCATGAAGCTTTGGGATTGAAGTGGCCGACGCAGCAGCAGCGAGGAATTCGGCGTGCTGGGGTTAGAGGAGGTGTTCGCCGTCGCCTTCTTCGTCCCGGCCACGGGGATGATCGATGACCATGAACGCCGGAAGTGAATACGTTCGTGACAGCGCCAGTGCTTGGCTTTTTCACCTCCTTCGAAGACGAAAGATCGAAATGGACGCAGACCTCGAAGGAACCACCAGTGCAGGTGAAGACTCGCCGACCGAGGACGATCCTCAAGTTCCCCAGCCACAACCTCCGACAAACAGATACTTGGTCCGACCTCCCCCGTCACCTCTGCCGTAAAGTTCAACCCGGACGAGATACTACTGGCTTCACGTTGTGTGCTTTCCGAACCCTCTTGACGCCTAGGTAAGAAATTTTCAATGACCATTTGTTTTCTTGGACTTGCAACTTAGCCAGGGACAAACTCGTGAAAACCTGGTCTCCGCATACTGGGAAGTCCGTTAGAAATCTAACCGGACACGCGAAAGGTCTACCGGACATTGTTTGGTCGTCCGACAGTGTTTTCCTCGCCTCAGCATCGGACGATGCTACGATTCGGATATGGACTGTGGATACGGTCAGTGCGCCTCGTTTCCCCGCCTCATACTCTCGATCGTCTGTTTGATGAATCTAACAAAGACTAACCACCAGAATCCCGAAGGGTCATACTAGCTATGTCCTCTGCGTGAACTACAATAGTGCTTCAGACAAACCCGTATATAATTGTTGCGACGGCGACACTAGGATTTGGGATGTCACCAAGGGTGAGCCCGCTCCCTGCCCAGCTGGTCCTCGGGTTTACTGAACGTGTCGATGTCCAGGGAAGCGTTTCGTGCGCCTGTGACGGATTAGTGTGAGCCGTAGAAATATCTCTTCCCCAAGATCCGGCGGCAAACTCACATTCGACACCCGCGTCTGGAACTCCGCAACAGGGCAATGCCTCAAGACCCTGGCAGAAAGCCACAACGTAATCTGGTACATCCTTCCTCCTCCACCCAACCAGGGTCTCACCGCAACCCCCGAACCCTACAGTCAACGCGTCCAGTTCTCACCAAACTCGAAGCACATCCTCTCCACCGCACACGATCAGGCGATCCGACTATGGGACTACCAAACCTCACGTTGCCTCAAAACTTACACCGGTCACCAAAATCCAAATACTGCGTGGTTGCTTGCTTCCACGTGGCGGGCGGAAAGGGATAGTGTTGGGTAGTGAGGATGGGAAGGTGTGTTTGTGGATCCGCAGAGTAGGGGCATTTATCGGTTAAGTAGATGTGGTGGTTGCCGTCGCCGCGAGTTCCGCTCGAGTTCCTCGCTCATATGGCCCATTCCTCATCGTCCAAATCTCACAGACCCATCAACGACGTAGCTTATTCTCCACTCGCTGCCAGGAATCTTGCGCCCCCGCTCTGCTCTTTCGATCGATCGATCTTCAGCGGTTTCACAATGGTTGCGGTGAACTGCGTCGACGAGAAGTAGTTATTCCACAAGTATCCTTACGTGACTCCTAATGGGGTCCTTGACGAGGCCTCCAAAGCCTTGAAGGATTCACACGCAAATGACTTCGAGCATCCTCGTTACAAATCAGCACGGTGTTCAACTCGTGGATTTTGATTGACGTGGAAAGGCGGGAGAGGGGGAGTACCCAGCGAGCACCAATCTTGTAGATATTGAATGGTCGGAGGGTATCGTCCCCGGTGGTCTCCTACAGTTCAAGCATAACAACGAGATGCTCCGGAGATTGTCATAGGAAATAAAATGGTGTTCGCCGACGCTTTACCAAAGTTTTGTAGGCCACAGTAGCGAACACGGTTCTTTTGGACTGAAGTTACTTCATCAAAATGTCTCTATTTGCTTCCAGGGCGCTTGTATCTTGCCTGAGGCGCGCCAAGACAAAAATGGCCACCCATCTGTATTACGGCTCGGGTCTTTCCTCACAGCCTGTGTGCTGCACCGTTTTCTCCCAGAACCCCGAGTTTCGACAATGGATACAACTTCCCAGCGACAGAAAGGCCGGGACGGTGCTCTCTCAAAGTTGAATGCAGCCATCGACGCCATGAATTTGGCGGAGATGGTTACGAGCATCACACCAGCCAAAGCTGTTTTTGGCTCTGTCGGTTTTCTTCTTACGACGATCAGGGTACGTTTCCCCCTCTCCTGCAAATGATTTACTACAGGCTCACACGTCTCCAGGATTCAAAGGCCAACGAACTGGGTTACATCGAACTCGGGTTGTTCTGCGCTGACGTATGCAGCGCCCTCGAACGGGGGGTGAACGGGAGGCGATCAGATGACCTCAGCGAGCCCGTACTCGAAGCAATCGAGCACTTGACTACGTGAAGTTGAACAACAGACACATACGCCAGGCGATTTACTTACCAAGTCCTCAATCGCAGAACTGTGGCAGAGATCAAGGGAAATATCGACAGGCGAGACAAACGAGGGGCGATCTCTCGACTATTCCACGCGAAGAACGACAAGGAGGTGATTGGCACCTGGAGGAAGGGCCTCAAGAGGGTCCTTGGTGTTTTCAACGTACGTTCGGTCGGTTCACTTTAGCAACCGCCAACCGTCCCCCTTTCAGACCGAACTTGCGATCAATACCCACATGATGGTCGCGGATATCCATCGTAACGCACTGGCAGGTCAGGGAGGTACTGACGGCCAACATCACTCGGTGGGTGCGATTTTCTATCCGTCAACAACAGAATTCTCAGCGCTCCCTAGAATCAAGCCGGGTCAGTTACCTCGAATGCCATGGGGTTCATAGCCCTGCCTTTACATAGCATCCCTCCTGGAGAATTCCCTCCCCCACCGCCGAGGGCCTGCTTCGGACGTGACGAGCTGATTGAGAAGATTGTTGGTCTTGCGGAAAACCTGACACCAATCGGTCTCATTGGTGCTGGCGGAATCGGCAAGACGTCCATCGCCCTGACCGTCCTACACCACGGTCGTGTCAAAAAGCGGTTTGGGGATAACCGTCGATTCATCCACTGCGACCAGTTCCCAGCTTCACGCGTCCATCTCCTCAGTCGACTTTCCACGGTCATCAGCGCAGGCATCGAAAACCCCAAGGATTTGGCTGCTCTACGTCCGTTCCTGTCCTCGAAGGAAATGCTCTTGGTCCTTGACAACGCGGAATCTATTCTTGACTCGCGAGGACCCAAGGCCCAGGAGATCTATGGTGTGGTGGAGGAGTTGACTCGCTTCGACAACATTTGCCTGTGCATCACTTCCCGTATCTCGGCTCTCCCTCCTGACTGCAAAACTCTCGAAATTCCGACACTGTCGATGGAGGCTGCGCACGACACGTTCTATCGCATCTACGAACATGGCGAGCGATCCGATTCAATCGACAACATCCTTCAGCGACTCGACTTCCACCCCCTATCGATTGCCTTACTCGCTACAGTTGCACATCACAACAAGTGGGACACCGGCCGACTCAGCAGGGAATGGGACGCACACCGCACACGGGTACTTCGGACAGATCACAATGGGAGCCTGGCGGCAACGATCGAAGTTTCGCTAGCTTCACCGACATTTCGCAAACTTGGTCACAATGCCCGGGACCTGCTGGGTGTGATCGCCTTCTTCCCCCAGGGCGTCGACGAGAATCTGGACTGGCTGTTTCCCACCATCTCCGATAGGAAGGACATCTTTGACAAACTCTGTGCCCTTTCCCTGACATATCGAAGCAACGGGTTCATCACAATGTTGGCGCCACTCCGAGACTACCTTTGCCCAAAGGGTCCGAAGTTCTCCCCACTCCTCCGTACAACCAAGAAGTGTTATTTCCGCAAATTGTCAGTTTGGGTTAGTCCTGGTGAGCCTGGGTTTGAAGGGGCGCGGTGGATCGTGTCGGAGGATGTCAACGTCGAGCACTTGCTGGACGTCTTCACATCAGTTGACGCAAACTCGAGTGGTGTCTGGCTAGCTTGTGGCCATTTCATGGAACACCTCTACTGGCACAAAAATCGGTTGGTTTTGTTAGGACCAAAGATCGAAGGACTCCCGGATATCCATCCCTCCAAGCCAAGATGCTTGCTCCAGCTCTCACAATTGTTTGACTCGGTCGGAAGTCATGCAGAGCAAAAACGACTCTTTATTCACGCCTTGAAGCTCTGGAGGGCGCGGGGGAATGTCCTTGAGGTCGCTCAAACATTGAGGTTCCTATCCGAAGTAAACCGGAAACTGGGCCTCTACAAGGAAGGAATATCCCAGGCAAACGAAGCGTTGGAAATTTACGAACGACGCAATGACATATGGGGACAAGGAGAATCTTTGCAAGTGCTCGCTCGGTTATTGGATGGAGACAAGCAACTCGACGCCGCGGAAACGGCAGCATCCCGAGCAATCAACTTCTTCTCAAACACCAATGAGCAAGCTAGTATCTGTCAATGTCACCGCGTTCTTGGCCAGGTATATCAATCCAAGGGTGAAGCAGAGAAGGCCATTGACCACTTCGAGACAGCCCTCAGGATTGCGTCATCATCCAACTGGGACGACCAGCTGTTTTGGATTCATTGCTCCCTCGCACGTCTGTTTTCCGATCAAGGCAGGTTCGGTGACGCACATGCTCACATTCAACGCGCCAAGTCGCACGCGGTCAATGACCCATACAGTCTGGGTCTCGCGATGGAGCAGCAGGCTCGGATTTGGTATAGAGAACGCAGGTTCGAAGACGCAAGGTCTGAGGCCTTGCGCGCTGCTGATGTTTATGAGAGGCTTGGAGCTGCGAAGGATCTAGAGGACTGCAGGGCGCTCCTCCGGGATATCGAAGGGAAAACGAACGAACCGACCACCTCCGGTGGATGATGGGATTCCGACGGTGAGTTCCTTGGAAGGGCGCCGCCTCCTACGCTTATCAACTCTCTGGTCTCAGCTTAGGGTACCGGATGCCATCTCACAGGTCTATTCGGATGTGTCCTTTCATAAACAACCGATCCCATGTCCGGATGGATATCCTATTCCCGAGCGTAGCATCCCTTATCATACCGCCACCCTGTATCTTTCTCTTTTTTGCCCAAGGACATTTTCCATTATACTAGTTGACCCCCCGTAACTGCACATCATTCCGCGTTTTATTTCGCTACTCGTCGTTGATATATCCTGTGCCATCTAAGTCCTCATTTTTCATGTTGTACTTCTCCTTTCGCTTTTTGTATGTCACAGAGTGTCTGATTTTCAGGCATTTGGTTTGCCATATGATGGCCAGCGTTATTGACGGTAGTTCCAGACCGGAACCCGATACCCAGACCCGAGCTTTTCATGGACCCTCACAGGTTCTCCACGCAAAGGCCTTGCACCCTGCCGGTGCTTTAAGCTTTAAGCATTGTGTTCTCGGCAAAGTCACAATTTACCTTGAAGCGAACCATAGATGGAGGCGGCTCATCCTGAGGGTCCTACATCTTTGCAATGCTCATATCAGGGCACGGGGGTGCCGCCAAGAGACGCGTCTTGAATTGTCCCTAGACGCGCTCAAGGAGGTTTCCACCGGGATCGAGATCTCTCTTCCAACTGGACATGGCAAGACCGTAGTTTCCGTGTCTATTCTGGAAAGTTACCCAGAAACCCCGAAGGAATTCGTTCGATAGTCGTCGTCAACAGCGTTGAATTGACCCGACAGGCGGCGGATCAGGTATGAAAACTCTTCCCCCACCGGACAATAGAAATCGAACAACGAGCACGGTGGGCTGCGCCCATCCACAGAAAAACACGATCGCTTCCGCATTGATGGACTCTGGCCTCACAGTACGAATCTGGGTCGACAAGAGTTCGGCCTTCCAGGTTGCTGGCTATATGCGCTGGCATGGAACTTCTGAGGTATCGGACTCTGATTCTCTTTTTCCTTGTACCCCGGTGGTTTACCGGATTCAACCAAACGTTTTACTCATGACCTCCATCTGTCTCTTCGCGTCGCATTTGCCCTTATAAAGATCCATCGACCAATTACAGGGTTTTGCTCCGCATCCTTCATTCCGGTGTTTTCAATTCGACTCCTCACGATCAGAACTATGTCCCTCCCTCGCTTTCCTGTTCGGCGACTCCGACAAACTGGAACAAGCGGGCAGAATCAGCATACTGTGCAATTCATATCCTTTCGAGAGGTCACCGGTTTTACATTTGGCAAGTTCCAGAAGCAAGGTCAAAGGCTTTGCTTGTGATGAAGCCGCATATGAGAAGAGATCTTCTTCTTGTGCCAAATATCTGCTTACCGACTCTAGGAAGCTAACCGTGCGAGCTGTTGCCTTACATCCTTATCGGCTCTCATGGGATCATGGTTATGAGCCCTTGGCGCGGTATTCACGGACAAGCATACCGTCCAGCCCCTGACCCGCTGTTGTGGCTGGGCAACGTCTACACACGTAAGTCCCAGTACATGGGGGTTCCAAGGCCCTTCGTGGCGCTCACGACGGGAATCTTGGAGGCTAGAAGAGTTTTACCAAACTCAATTTTTCCTTACGTCACCTCCTTCACCGATAGAAGCACTACAGCCAGGTTCGCTTCAGCTACGAAGGATGCACGGACCCAGACCCTAACGGCAACGCGGTCCCCATTGCCAACACTGAGAACAACCAGAAGATCGTCACCAAGCTTACAGGAGCATACAACGAAGCAGCTCACTTTCTACTCGGTGCCAGGAATCTTGCGCTCCGCTCTGCTCTTGCGATCGATCGATCCCCAGCTTCAGCGGTTCACAATGGTTGTGGTGAACTACGTCCAACTGGTGGGAAATAGTTGTTCCACAAGTATCCTTACGTGACTCATGGTGAGGTCCTCAACGAGGTCTCCGAAGCCTTGAGGGATTTGCATGCAAACGGCTTCGAACATCCTCGTTACAGATCAGCACCACGTTCAACTTGTTAAATTGTAGCGTTTCCATTTCTTCCGCTTCAACTTAACCCCTATGTATACTTGTTTGTCCCCCTCGCTTAGATAGTATAAATACGCTCAACCTTCATGAATATAGTTAAGGGCCTTCGCCCCTCATTGAGGAACAGGTCGGAACTAACACTCGTTAGTTTCCAACACAACTCGTGGATTCTGATTAACGTGGAAAGGCAGGAGAGGGGGAGTATCCGGCGAGCATCAATCTCGTAGGTATTGAATGACCGGAGGGTGTCGTTCCCGGCGACCTTCTACAGTTCGAACACGACAACGAGATGCTCCGGAGATTGTCATGGAGGAAGTGAAATGGTGTTCGTCAATGTTTTACCAAAGTTCTGTAGAGTACGGTCACGAATACAGTTCTCTTGAAGTCACTCCACCAAAATGCCTCCACTTGCTTCCGGGGCGCTTATATCTTGCCCGTCGGCGCGCCGCGACAAAATGGCCGCCCTGTCTATTAGGGCTCGGGTCTTTCCTCACGGCCTGTGTGCCGCACCGTTTTCTCCCAGAACCTCGAGTTTCGACGATGGATACAAATTCCCAGCGACAGAAGGGCCGGGACGGTGCTCTCTCAAAGTTGAATGCAGCCATCGACGCCATGAATTTGGCGGAGAAGATTACGAGTATCACACC
>MU118109.1:0-19757 GCA_014904855.1 Thelephora ganbajun | reverse complement strand
CTGTTTTTGGCTCTGTTGGTTTCCTCCTTGCGACGATCAGGGTACGTCTCCTCTCCTGCGGTGGTTTGCTACGTGTTCACACGTAGTCAGGATTCAAAAGCTAACGAACTGGATGACATCGAACTCGGGTTATTCTGCGCTGATGTGTGTAACGCCCTCGAACGAGGGATGAACGGGAGACGATCAGATGACCTCAGCAGGCCCGTACTCGAAGCAATCGAGCACTTGACTACGTGGGTTGAACCAGCAATGCACGCGCCGGGTGATTCACTTATTAAGCTCTCAATATCAATCGCAGAACTGTGGCCGAGATCAAGGGAAAGATCGAAAAGCGGGACAAACGAGGAGCGATCTCTCGACTGTTCCACGTGAAGAACGACAAGGAGGTGATTGCCACCTGGAGGAAGGGCCTCAAGAGGGTCCTTGATGTTTTCAACGTACGTTCAGTCGGTTCATTTCAGCAATTGCCAACCGTCCGCATTTCAGACCGAACTCGCGATCAATACCCACATGATGGTCGCGGACATGCATCGTAACGCGCTGACAGGTCAGGGAGGTACTGACGACCAACACCAGTCGGTAAGTGCGATTTTTTGTCCATCAACAGAATGCTGAGCGCTCCCTAGACTCAAGTCAGGCCAACTACCTCGAATACCATGGGGTCCACGGTCCTACCTTTACATAGTATCCCTCGTGGAGAATTGCCTCCCCCGTCGCCGAGGGTCTGTTTCGGACGCGACGAGCTGATCGAGAAGATTGTTGGTCATGCACAAAACCTGACACCAATTGGTCTCATTGGTGCTGGCGGAATCGGCAAGACATCCATCGCCTTGACAGTCCTCCACGACGATCGTATCAAAAAACGGTTCGGGGATAATCGCCGATTTATCCGTTGCGACCAGTTCCCAGCTTCGCGTATTCACCTCCTCAGTCGGCTCTCCACGGTCATCGGTGCAGGCATCGAAAACTCTGAGGATCTGACTGCCCTACGCCCATTCCTATCCTCGAAGGAGATGCTCTTAGTCCTCGACAATGCAGAATCTATTCTTGACCCACGAGGACCCAAGGCCCAGGGGATTTATGGTGTGGTGGAGGAGCTGAGTCGCTTCGACAACATTTGTCTGTGCATCACTTCTCGTATCTCCACCATCCCTCCTGGCTTTAAAACGCTCGAAATCCCAACATTGTCGATGGAGGCTGCGCACGAAACGTTCTATCGGATCTACGAGCACGGCGAGCGGTCCAATTCAATCGACAATATCCTTCAGCGACTCGATTTCCACCCCCTATCAATCACCCTACTCGCTACAGTTGCACATCACAACAAATGGAGCACCGATCGACTCAGCAGGGAATGGGACGCACGCCGCACACGGGTACTTCAGACAGATCACAATGGGAGCCTGGCGGCAACGATCGAAGTTTCTCTGGCTTCACCGACATTCCGCAAACTTGGCCGCAATGCCCGGGACCTGCTGGGTGTGATCGCCTTCTTCCCCCAAGGCATCGACGAGAATCTGGACTGGTTGTTCCCCACCATCTCCGATAGAAAGAACATCTTTGACAAATTTTGTGCTCTTTCTCTGACTTATCGAAGCAATGGGTTCGTCACGATGTTGGCGCCACTCCGAGACTACCTTTGCCCAAAGGGTCCGAGATTCTCCCCACTTCTCCGCACAACCAAGAAGCGTTACTTCCGCAAACTGTCGGTTGAAGTTGATCCTAGTAAGCCTGGATTCGAGGAGGCGCGGTGGATCGTGTCGGAGGATGCCAACGTCGAGCACTTGCTGGATGTCTTCACATCCGTTGATGCAACCTCAGGTGATGTCTGGCTAGCTTGTAGCCATTTCATGGAACACCTCTATTGGCACAAAAGTCGATTGGTTGTATTAGGGCCAAAGATCGAAGGACTCCCGGATAACCATCCCTCCAAGCCAGAATGCTTGCTCGAGCTCTCACGGTCGTTCGACTCGGTTGGAAATCGTGGAGAGAAAAAACGACTCCTTACTCACACCTTGAGGCTCTGGAGGGAGCGGGGGGATGACTTTGAGGTCGCTGAAACGTTGAGGCTCCTATCCGACGTAAACTGGCAACTGGACCTCTACAAGGAAGGGATATCTCAGGCAAACGAAGCACTGGGAATTTACAAACGACGCAATCACGCATGGGGACAAGGACAGTCTTTGAAAGATCTCGCTTTCTTGTTGCATGGCGACGAGCAACTCGACGCCGCGGAAACGGCGGCATCCCGAGCAATCGACTTCTTCTCAGAAACCAACGAGCAATTTGGCATCTGTCAATGTCACCGCGTCCTTGGCCAGGTGTATCGATCCAAGGGCAAAGCAGAGAAGGCCATTGACCACTTCGAGAGAGCCCTTAGGATTGCATCGTCTTCCAACTGGGATGACCAGCTGTTTCAGATTCACTGCGCCCTCGCACGTCTATTTTCCGATCAAGACAGGTTCGGTGACGCACATGTTCACATTGAACGAGCCAAGTCGCATGCGGTTGATGACCCATACGATCTGGGTCATGCGATGCAGCTGCAGGCTCGGTTTTTGTATGAAGAAAGCAGGCTCGAAGAGGCAAGGTCTGAGGCATTGTGCGCTGCCGACGTTTATGAGAGACTTGGGGCCGTGAGTGACCTAGAGGACTGCAGGGCGCTCCTCCGGGATATCGCCTCCTACGTCCACTAATTCTCCTGTCTCAGCTTAGGGTACCGGATGCCATCTCACAGGTCTATTCGGATGTGCCTTTTCATAAACAACCGATCCCGCGTTCGGATGGATATCCCATTCCCGGACGTAACATTCCTTATCGTTCTGCTACCCTGTATCTCTCTTTGTTGCCCAAGGACATTTCCTATCATACCAGTTGACCCCCTGTAACTGCATATTATTCTGCGTTTTACCTTGCTACTCGATGTTGATGCGTCCTGTGTCGTCTAAGTCCCCATCTTTCATGTTGCATTTTTCCTTTCGCTTTTTGTGTGTCGCAGAGTGCCTGATTTTCAGACATTTGGTTTGTCCGTATGATGGCTAGCATTATTGACGGTAGTTCCAGACCGGAATCCGATATCCAGGCCCGAGCTTTTTATGGTCCCTTACAGGTTCTCCACGCAAAGGCTTTGCATGCTGCCAACGTTTTTAGCATCGTATTCTCGGCAAAATCACGATACGCATTGACGCGAACCATATCGAATGCGATGGGGTCATACATCTCTGTAATTCTCGTACCAGCGCGCTGAAACGGTTGCGGTCCGGCCAAGAGACGCGTCTTCAATCTTCCCTAGATGCGCTCAATAGGCGTTCCACCAAGATCGGCGTCTCTCTTCCAACCGGACCTGGCAAGACCATAGTTTTCGTGTCTCTTCTGGAGCGCTGCCCAGAAACCCCGAAGGAACTCGTTCCCTAGTCGTCGTCAATAGCGTTGAATTGACCCGGCAGGCGGTGGATCAGGTACGAAAACTCTTCCCCCACCGGATAGTAGGGTACCTGGCCATCGAGGTGGTGATTGGATCTATGCACGTCGGGGTAGCCTCAGTGATATCCTTCCTCATCTGTGCAATAGATCTCGCGAGTTCCCGGCCTGGAATCGTGTCAGTCTTTGTGATTATTGCTTGGAGGGTGAATTTGAGCCCTGGGGACGCTTGCACGCGTTCGTCGAGTGACTGTGGCATCATGTGTCGATTTCGTTGAGGTCATATCCACTGTTAACGAGGACTGTGATCCGCCTTAGTCCCATGCCCTCGGTTAGATCCTGACGTTGGACTGGACTGATGGTGCTTACTCTTCACGGTTGTCGATGTGACGGTCAAACAACTCACCCCACTCTGGGTGACCTCTACCACCATAACCTAGAGCATTCACCATGACAGCTTTCCCCGGTGCTTTGCCGACTTGATAAAAACCGAGGGTCTTCGTATGACCCTGGGGTGATCGGGTTGAGTGCGACAGACGAGGGTTTCAAGGGAAAATCCGTACCGGTTCTTGCTTGTCCGAAGCGAGCCCCTGCGGCCAAGAACCGTGTTCAGGAGAGGCGATTTCCCGACGTTCACGCGTCCAGTCACAATGGCCTACACGAGTGTTCAGAAAACGTGGGCGCACGAAATGCAATTCCCCCCGTTTACCTCGGGGACACCATGAAGCTTCGGGATTGAAGTGGCAGACGCAGCAGCAGCGAGGAACTGGGCGTGTTTAGGGTTAGAGAAGATGTTCGCCGCCTTTCTCGTCCCGGTCGTGGGAATGATCGTCAATGTCTAAAGCAAATGTGCTCACGACGGAGTGCTAGCGCTTTGTTTTCCATCTCATTCGCCCACAACGAAGACGAAAGATCGAAATGGTTGCAGACCCCGAAGATATCACCAGTGCAGGTGAAGACTCGCCGACCCGCGATGATAATGCGCCCAAAACAAACAAGGACGATCCCCAAGTCCCCCAGCCACAACCCCCGACAAACGAATACCTGAATCGCCCTCCCCCACCACCTTCATCGTCGACTTTCAGCCCGGACGGGACATTACTGACTTCACGTCGTGTGTGCTTTTCGGAGCCTCTCGGCACCTAGATGAGAAATGTTCAAGGACCATTTGCTTTCTTGGACTTGCAGCCTAGCCGGGGACAAACTTGTGAAAATTTGGTCTCCGCATACCGGGAAGCTTGTTAGAAGTCTAACCGGACACCCGAAAGGTCTATCGGCCGTTGTTTGGTCGTCTGACAGTGTTTTCCTCGCCTTAGCATCGGGCGACACTACGATTCGGATATGGACCGTGGATACGGTGCGCCTCGTTTCCCCACCTCGTACTCTCGATCGTCCGCTTGATGGATTTAAAGGGACTAACCACCAAAATCCTGAAAAGTCATACCAGGTATATGTTTTGCGTGAACTACAACAGCGCTTCAGACAAACTAGTTGTTGCGACGGTGACATGGATTTGGGATATCACCAAGGGTGAATCCGCTCTCTGTGCGGTCGATCCTCGATTCGCTGAACATATCGATATCCAGGGAAGTGCCTGAAGACCCTGCATGGGCACCTAGCCTATGTCGCTGCCGTGCACTCCAACTGGGATGCTAGCCTGATTGTTTCATGCATCTGCGATGGATCAATGTGAGTCGTAGAAATATGCCTTCCTCAAGACCTAACAGCAAATGCACATTCGACAGCCGCATCTGGAACTCCGCAACAGGACAATACCTCAAGACCCTGGCGGAAAGTTACAACGCGGTCTGGTACGTCCTTCCTCTTCCGCCCAACCGGGGTCCCACCGCAACCCCCGAACTCTGCAGTCAACACGCCCAATTCTCACCAAACTCGAAATACATCCTCTCCAGACCACGCGATCCGATTACGGGACTACCAAACCTCTCGTTGCCTCAAAGATCGATCTTCAGCAGTTTCACAACAAGTGTGATGAACTACGTCGATGGGAAGTTGTTCCACAAGCATCCTTAGGAGACTCCTGGTGAGATCCCGAGCAAGGTCTCCGAACCCTTGAAGGATTTGCATGCAAAAGACTTCGATCATCCTCGTTACGGATCAGCACGATGTTCAACTCGTGGATTCTGATTGACGTGGAAAGGCAGGAGAAGGGGAGTATCCGGCTCGCATCAATCTCGTAGATATCGAATGGCCGGATGGTGTCGCTCCCGGTGGTCTCCTACAGTTCGAACACGACAACGAGATGCTCCGGAAATTGTCATGGAGGAAGTGAAATGGCGTTTGCCAACGTTCTACCAAAGTTCCGTAGAGTACAATCCCCAATATAATTCTCTTGAAGTCACTCCACCAAAATGCCTCTATTTGCTTCCGGGGCGCTTATATCCTGCGCTTATATCCTGTTGGCTGAGGCGCGCCACGACAAAAATGGCTGCCTATCTGTATTAGGGCTCGGGTCTTTCCTCACGGCCTGTGTGCCGTACCGTTTTCTCCCAGAACCTCGAGTTTCGACGATGGATACAAATTCCCAGCGACAGAAAGGCCAGGATGGTGCTCTCTCAAAGTTGAACGCAGCCATCGAGACCATGAATTTGGCAGAGAAGGTGACGAGCATCCCACCGGCCAAAGCTGTTTTTGGCTCTGTTGGTTTCCTCCTTGCGACGATCAGGGTACGTCTCCTCTCCTGCGGTGGTTTGCTACGTGTTCACACGTAGTCAGGATTCGAAAGCTAATGAACTGGATGACATCGAACTCGGGTTGTTCTGCGCTGATGTATGTAACGCCCTCGAACGGGGGATGAATGGGAGACGGTCAGATGAGCTCAGCAGGCCCGTACTCGAAGCAATCGAGCACTTGACTACGTGAGTCGAACCAGCGATGCGTGTGCCCGGCGATTCACTTACCCAGCCCTCAATCACAGGACCATGGCCGAGATCAAGGGAAAGATCGAAAAGCGGGACAAGCGAAGGGCGATCTCTCGGTTGTTTCACGCGAAGAACGACAAGGAGGTGATTGGCACCTGGAGGAAGGGCCTCAAGAGGGTCCTTGACGTTTTCAACGTATGTCAGTTGGCTCATTTCGGCGATTACCAACCACCCCCTTTCAGACCGAACTCGCGATCAATACCCACATGATGGTCGCGGATATGCGTCGTAACGCGCTGACAGGTCAGGGAGGTACTGACGACCAACATCAGTTGGTGAGTGCGATTTTCTGTCCGTCAACAACAGAATGCTGAGCGCTCCCTAGACTCAAGTCAGGTCAGCTATTTCGAATGCCATGGAGTCTATAGTCTCACCTTCACATAGCATCCCTCCTGGAGAATTGCCTCCCCCGCCACCAAGGGTCTGTTTCGGACGCGACGAGCTGATCGAGAAGATTGTTGGTCTTGTGCAAAACCTGACACCAATCGCTCTCATTGGTGCTGGCGGAATCGGCAAGACGTCCATCGCCCTGACCGTCCTACACAACGATCGTATCAAAAGACGGTTTGGCTACAACCGTCGGTTCGTCCGCTGCGACCAGTTCCCAGCTTCATGCGCCCATCTCCTCAATCGACTCTCCACGGTCATCGGTGCAGGCATCGAAAACCCTGAGAATTTGACTGCCCTACGCCCATTCCTATCCTCGAAGGAGATGTTCTTGGTCCTCGACAACACTGAATCTATCCTTGACCCACGAGGACCCAAGGCCCAGGAGATCTATGGTGTGGTGGAGGAGCTGAGTTGCTTCGACAACATTTGTCTATGCATCACTTCCCGTATCTCGGCTCTCCCTCCTGACTGCAAAACGCTCGAAATCCCAACATTGTCGATGGATGCTGCACACGACACATTCTATCGGATCTACGAGCACGGCGAACAGTCTGATTCAGTCGACAACATCCTTCAGCAACTCGATTTCCACCCGCTATCGATCACCTTACTCGCTACAGTTGCACATCACAACAAGTGGGATACCGACCGACTCAGCAGGGAATGGGACGCACACCGTACACGGGTACTTCGGACAGATTACAATGGGAGCCTGGCGGCAACGATCGAAGTTTCGCTGGCTTCACCGACATTCCGCGAACTTGGCCCCGATGTCCGCGACTTGCTGGGTGTGATCGCCTTCTTCCCCCAAGGCGTCGACGAGAACCTAGACTGGTTGTTTCCCACAATCTCCGATAGAAAGAACATCTTCGACAAGTTCTGTGTTCTTTCCCTGACATATCGAAGCAATGGGTTCGTCACGATGTTGGCCCCACTCCGAGACTACCTTTGCCCAAAGGGTCCGAAGTTCTCCCCACTCCTCCACACAACCAAGGAATGTTACTTCCGCAAATTGTCGGTTGAAGTTGATCCTAGCAATCCTGGGTTCAAAGAGGCGCGGTGGATCGTGTCGGAGGATGTCAACGTCGAGCACCTGCTGGATGTCTTCACGTCAGTTGATGCAAACTCGGACGGTGTCTGGCCAGCCTGTGCTTATTTCATGAGACACCTCTATTGGCACAAAGGTCGGCTGGTTGTATTAGGGCCAAAGATCGAAGGGCTCCCGGATAGCCATCCCTCCAAGCCGGATTGCCTGCTCAAGCTCTCGCTATTGTTCGAGTCGGTTGAGAATCATGCGGAGAAAAAACGACTCCTTATTCACACGTTGGGGCTCTGGAGGGAGCGGGAGGATGACCCTCAGGTCGCTGGAACATTGAGGCTCCTATCCGACGTAAACTGGCAACTGGGCCTCTACAAGGAAGGGATACCACAGGCAAACGAAGCGTTGGAAATTTACGAACGATGCGATGACATACGGGGACAAGGACAGTCTTTGAAAGATCTCGCTTTCTTGTTGCATGACGATGAGCAACTCGACGCCGCGGAAACGGCGGCATCCCGAGCAATCGACTTCTTCTCAGACACCAACGAGCAGTTTGGCATCTGCCAATGTCACCGTGTCCTTGGCCAGATATATCAATCCAAGGGCCAAGGAGAGAAGGCCATCGACCACTTCGAGAGAGCCCTCGGGATTGCGTCATCTTCCGACTGGGACGACCAGCTGTTTCAGATTCATTGCTCCCTCGCGGGTCTGTTTTCCGATCAAGGCAGGTTCGGTGACGCACATGTTCACATTGAACGCGCCAAGTCGCATGCGGTCAATGACCCATACGATCTGGGTCACGCGATGCAGTTGCAAGCTCGGTTTTTGTATAAGGAAAGCAGGCTCGAAGAGGCAAGGTCTGAGGCGTTGCGCGCTGCCGACGTTTACGGGAGACTTGGAGCTGCAAAAAAACTAGAGGACTGCAGGACGCTCTTCCGGAATATCGAACGGAAAATGAACTTGCCAGTTACCTCTGGTGGATAGAATTCCAACGGTGGGCTCCTTGAAATGGCGCCACCTCCTACGTCCACTAACTCTCCTATCTCAGCTTAGGGTACCGGACGCCATTTTACATGTCTACTCGGATGTGTCCTTTCATAAACAGACCCCACATCCGGGTGTATACCCAATTTCCGGACGTAGCATCCCTCGTTATTCCGCCACTCTGTATCTCTCTTTTTTGCCCAAGGTCATTTTCTATTGTACTAGCTGACCCCCGTGACTGCACATTATTCTGTGTTTTGTTTCGCTACTCGTCGTTGATGCCACAAGATCTGTTATCCTGCGGTGTTGTCTAAACCCCCACCTTTCATGTTGCATTTTTTCTCTTCGCCTTTCGTGTGTGTCGCAATGTCCATGATTTTCAGACATCTAGTTTGTCAGTGCGACGGCTAGCATTATTAACGGTAGTTCCAGACCAGAACCCGATATCCAGACCCGAGCTTTTCATGGTCCCTTACAGGTTCTCCACGTAAAGGCTTTACAAGCTGCCGACGTTTTAAGCATCGTCACGGTTCTCAGCACAACACTCACGATTCACCTTGACGCAAATCGTATTAAATGCAGTGGAGGCGGCTCGCCCTGAGGGTCCTACATCTCCGCAATGCTCATACCAGGGTGCCGGCAGCCGAGGCGGTTGCGGCCCCGCCAAGAGACGCATTTTGAATCCTCCCTAGATGGGCTCAAGGAGGGTCTCACCAAGATCGAGGTCTCTCCCAACCGGACCTGGCAAGACCGTAGTCTTTGTGTCTCTTCTGGAGTGTTATCTGGAAACTCCGAATGAACTCATTTCCTAGTAGTCGCCAATAGCGTTGAATTGACCCGACATGCGGAGGGTCAGGTACGAAGCTCTTCCCACACTGGACAGTAGAAATCGAACAACGAGCATATGCCACGTCCGGGCTCGCTGACGTGCTTACAACGTTTACTTCTCTTTGGCTCCAAATCGTCAAGTTGCGGTCAGCGGATGATTGACACCTGTTCAGGACGTTCCTGACGGATTCGGGAAAGGTCATGTCGGTGGACCTGACCCCCGACGCTCAGCTGCTAGCCTCGGAGACATACACGAGGAACTTTCAACTGCTCACTCCGGAGGAGGTACCGGTGTTATGATTTCGCTCATCATCGCACTATCTGTCACACTGTCTGGCGATCCTTGGTAGACGTGCTCACAGTTTGCTATATACAACATGTAGAGAAGCCCTGTTCTGCTCGTACTCCTCGGGCATCGACCCGATTTCGCGCGTGAGAGACCTCGAAAACGGGTGGACTTCGTGGGTTGCCCCCGCAGTACATGTTGCGATTGGTGCAAACGTCTGAACCTCAAGGCGAGGCTAACCCCGGAAGACAGAAACCTCATGAGTCCACGTTATCAAAACACCCGGACCTCCACGCGCCAGCCAGGTGGGGTTTTGGTTCTGGCTGTGCATGGTCGCCCAACATGGTCGCCCTGTCCCCCTCCCTGGACGTTCTCAGGAGCCAGCGGAGCGCCGCACATGTACAGACACCTGATGTAGGTCGACAAGAACCATGACCCTCCTTCGCTCTCCTACGGAACAAGCGGTCGAATCCGTGTATTGTGCAATTAGTATCCTTTTGAGGAAGGCGACCAGCTTTATGTTTACAGGCGTAACCTTGCCTTTCCCAAGATCGGACAGTTCCAGAACCAAGGTCGAAAACTTTGCTTGCGATGAAGGCGTATGGGAAGACATCGGTGGTCGGCGTACCTATCGACTTGACGATCGGAAGTTCTGTCTCTTGAGCGTTGAGAGATGAATTTGAGGCGGGATGACGTATTGGAGGGGTCAGCAGACTTGCGCGAGCCTTGGGTTCTTCCAGAGCGGTGTACCGACCGATCGCTGGCATATGTTCAACCTTGTGTTTTCCAATCGTCCGTCTGACCTCGTCCGATAGCTTGTGGAAAATCCTCTTGTTGTCGTTGGTCGTGATGGGTGACCACATCCCGCTGAGGAACCAGAGCTGGAAGTGGGGAGCTCGTCCAACGGGGTCAGCTCCAACCTAAACGTTCCCGAGAAGTCTTGGTCGAAGAAGGATTCAAGAACCTCGTCTGCAAGCACGACCATCCTGAATCTAGAGGAAGATCACAGAAAGATCAGAAAGTTTACATATTCCAGATGCGAGAGGAAGGGTCAATACCACTCCTCCCCCTCCTTATAAGGATCCCAGCGATCTCATCATTAGACGAACGACCCAAAAACCCTATCCGCACACTTACACTCAGAACCGACTCAGATGAACGGAAAGCCACAGAAGGCGACCATCGGACGAAGAATCGCTGGAGGCAGCGTGATGCACAGGAAGTCGGTACCTCAGAAGTTTCATGCAAGCGCATATAGTCAGTAACCTGGACCGAGTCATCCGGTCCAGGCCCAGGATATGTCTCCGGGACCGTTCGATTTCAGGTTCGGACAGGTCAACGAAGAAGACGAAGGTGATGCGGATGATCAGGTCTGTCACTGTTTCTGTGAGCATTCCCGGCTCCGCGTTGTAGGCTAGTGACCAGCCCCCAATACGGATCCAGCTTACGCACGTTGTGGTGATCGATGATACGCTGCCTTTTCTGTAGATGGAGTGGATTGGGGATAGGGTTTTTCGGTTGATCGAGGAAGGGAAGAAGGCTCTTGGAAAGATTCGGATGAGTGCCAAGCGATCATGGCATTATCAACGCACACGACCTCGACGGGTTTCCTCCTTCCTTCTATCCACTCTGCGCCACCGTTCTTCACGTTCGTATGACACTTCTTCCGGAGCAACTTTCTCCTCACCACCCCATTGTGCCTCCTCCCGGGGGTTAGTCAACAGCCGAATCCCGCTACACAAGCAACCCTGACCGAACACTGGACCAAACTCATACTTTCTTATGCGAGGTTTAGGCGGTTGTTTACGCTGAGAGTCGAGGACGCTGAAACCACCGGGGGTGATTGGGACGAGGTGTTGAGGAATCCGAGGATCAATCGTGCGTGTACCCTCTTCATGCTAGGGTCCCCCTGTACTCATTGTTTACTTAGGGAAACTGCCACCCTCACACCTACAGTACATCATCTCTCAGATGGTCACAAAGGACCTCGCGGTGCATGAACCTGCTAAACAAACCCGTTCCGTCCTATTGTATTGGCGACTCCCGGAAGAATGGGCCGAGGTGTTACACGAATGGGTACGTCCTGATTACCCATCTCTAGAGTCGGACACCTAACTCGCGCTGTTCACGTTGACAATTGGATCATGCCCCCCAGGCGTCCTCGACTGGTCAGCTCAATACCATCATGACCTTCTATGAGATCATAGAACCTCTCATTCCGTCCGAACTTTCGAATCTACCGATCTCATTACTGAAGAAGATGATTGTGATTTTGACAAAGACCGCGAGGGCACAGGTAATTGCTGTTGCCGATGGAGAGGGGGTTAGATTCCTACCTGGAACTTCCGGGCGATAATATCTACGTTTCGGCTTGAACCCCGCGTTTCGGGTATGTACCTATGCTGTTCGTTTTGTAAAAAAAAATTGAAAGTTGCCATAATGGCACGTGTCGGGCCAATTTTTCTTAAGATTTCCGGCGACAGTCGCCATTACTCACTATCCCCAGAACTTTCGTCGAATGTCGCCCCGGACACACGACATTCGTCTGGGACCCTCGACTGTTGCTAACGATTGACCGCGACTTTCGACGATCGCGGTCGACTTTCATCCTTACGCCGCGACTCTCCGAGTATTTTTCGTGTTCGGCGTGTTGGCTCAACTTGGCCACATCTGTTCGTTCTCCTTCTACTTCTGAATCAACAGAATCCGTTGAAAGAAATGAACGACGGACGGTATGATCTCACAAGTCACCACATGAAGAAACAAACCACCTGCGTTGACTCCACGTCTCCTCCAACTGAACTACGCCGATTAGGTTCCATCGAAGTCCTCCCCTTCTGTAGCGACGATAAAGACATTATCGTTGCCCAGGTATCGGAAGAGATTATCGTGGACTTGACGGACTCCGGAATTGGAGTTTTGGCTTGTATGGGGTAATAGGATCCTAGATTAAACCAAGGGCTGAGAACGAGGTGATTTCCCTTGAACAACTTAGCTCGAATACTTGACTACTTGATTCAAACCTGAACAGCTCGCCACCCGTGCCATTCAGGTAGAATAGCTGTTAGGATATGGACTGCTCGCGATCCCAAGTCCCTGGATGTTGTCTTGCGCTTACGCCATGCCTCCTGTACACCTTTCACCCTTGTGCTTTGAGATCACTGGCTGACACAGTTTGTAGCGGGCGTGAAGCCCAAACTCTCGAGTGCGGAGTACTTGGGGCGGGAGTGGTCCGGTTTCGAGAGAGGTATTTGTGACTCGTTCCGCCGTGTTGTAGTCGAACAAACACTGGATGGTTGTCCCATCAGGGGGCCGCGATCGACCTTGGGCTCCAGGCAGCCGCCCCCTCCAATCGAGGGTGGGTGAAATTGCGAAACAACAAGAGAAAACTCCCTTTTCTAAAAACCGTCCTCCCAGAATTGTGGTTTTGACGTTCAGCTCTTCCACCCAGCGTTTGAGGACTTCAGTCGGCGATACCACGGCACAGAGAAACTCGCAAAAGAGAAGGCGGCGGCGCACTATTTCCTGGTGTTCTGCTTACCACGATGACAATAAAGCACGTCAGGATGCGGTTACACCCTTTCTCACAACTCTCCTAGAAGATCGTGACCTTGTGGGCTTGAGAAATTCCGGTAGGTCATTAGCGGACGGGGTCATCGCTTGTTCTTCTGCATGAACCAGTACGCAGATACACCTCCTCTCCGAATTAAAGAACGAGATAGCGCTGAGGACGCTGACGCCACCTACAAAGTTGGATTATTGTATCGCAAGTATTGGTCGTACAAGAAGGTACCCCAGGGCATCTACCCAGTCCACCTCGGCCCAGTCACCATCTATCTCCAGATCCAGGTCGTAGAGGACGCGCGAAGCTGACCGTGCGAGCTGTTGCCCCACATTCTTATTGGCTCTCATCGGATCATGCCATTTATGGGTCCTTGGCGCGGTATTCACAGGCAAGCATGTCGTCCAGCCCTTGACCCGCTGTTGCGGTTCACACACGTAAGCCCCAGTACATGAGGGTTCCAAGGGTCTTCGTGGTGCTATCGATGGGGATCCTGGAGCTAGAAGAGTTTCACCAATACAGACGAGGTTCGCTTCAGCTACGAAGGATGCGCGGACCCAGGCACTAACGGCAATGAGGCGGTCTTCATCGCCAACGCTGAGGACAACCAGAAGATCGTCATCGAGCCCACAGAAGCGTACAACGGGAAAGTTCACTGGCCACTCGCTGCCAGGAGTGTTGCGCCCCCGGTCTGCTCTTGCGATCGACCACCTTCAGCAGTTTCACAATGGCCGTGGCGAATTACGTCGATGAGAAGTAGTTGTATCACATGTACCCTTACGCGGCTCCTGGTGAGGTCCTGAATAAGGTCTTGGAAGCCTTGAAGGATTTGCATGCAAGCGACTTCGAACGTCCTCGTTACGGATCAGCACCACTTTCAACTCGTGGACTTCGATTGGTATGGAAAGGTAGGAGAAGGGGAGTACCCGGCGAGAGCCAATCTTGTAGATATTGAATAACCGGAGGTTGTCGTTCCCGGTGGTCTCCTACAGTTCAAGCATAACGAGATGCTCTGGAGATTGCCACAGTGGAAGCAAAATGGTGTTCGTCAACGTTTTACCAAAGTTCTGTAGAGTACAGTCGCGAATACAGTTCTCTTGAAGTCACTTCATCAAAATGCCTCTACTTGCTTCCGGGGCGCTTATGTCTTGCCTACCGTTCGTTCGAGATGTCATGTCAAAATGACCGCCCATCTCGGGTCATTCCTCACAGCCTGTGTTGTCGCACCGTTTTCTCCCAGAACCTCGAGTTCCGGCAATGGATACAAATTCCCAGCGACAGGAAGGCTGGGATGGTGCTCTCTCAAAGTTGAATGCAGCCATCGACGCCATGAATTTGGCAGAGAAGATTACGAGCATCACACCGGCCAAAGCTGTTTTTGGCTCCGTCGGTTTTCTTCTTACGACGATTAGGGTACGCATCCTCCTCTCCTGCAATGATTTGCTACAGGCTCACACGTGACCAGGATTCGATGGCCAACGAACTGGATTACATCGAACTCGGGTTGTTCTGCGCTGACGTATGTAACGCCCTCGAACGGGGGGTGAACGGGAGACGGTCAGATGACCTCAGCGAGTCCGTACTCGAAACAATCGAACAATTGACTACGTGAGTCGAACAACCAACGCATACGCCGGGCGATTTATTTACCAAGTCCTCAATCGCAGGACTGTGGCAGAGATCAAAGGAAATATCGAAAAGCGGGACAAACGAGGGGCGATCTCTCGACTCTTTCATGCGAAGAGCGACAAGGAGGTGATTGCCACCTGGAGGAAGGGCCTTAAGAGGGCCCTTGGTGTTTTCAACGTACGTTCAGTCGGTTCATTTCAGCAACCACCAACCATCCCCCTTCCAGACCGAGCTTGCGATCAATACCCACATGATGGTCTCGGATATACACCGTAATGCGCTGATGGGTCAGGGAGGCACTGACGACCAACACCAGTCGGTAAGTGGGATTTTCCGTCCATCAACAACAGAATTCTCAGCGCTCCCTAGACTCAAGCCAGGTCAGCTATCCCGAATGCCATGGGGTCCACAGTCCTACCTTTACATAGCGTCCCTCATGGAGAATTGCCTCCCCCACCACCGAGGGCCTGTTTCGGACGCGACGAGCTGGTCGAGAAGATCGCTGGTCATGCACAAAACCTGACACCGATCGCTCTCATTGGTGCTGGTGGAATCGGCAAGACGTCCATCGCCTTGACCGTCCTACACAACGATCATATCAAAAAACGGTTTGGGGATAACCGTCGGTTTATCCGCTGCGACCAGTTCCCAGCTTCATGTGCTCATCTCCTCAATCGACTCTCCATGGTCATCGGTGCGGGCATCGAAAACCCCAAGGATTTGACTACTCTACGTCCGTTCCTGTCTTCGAAGGAGATGCTCTTGGTCCTCGACAACGCTGAATCTATCCTTGACCCACGAGGACCCAAGGCCCAGGAGATCTACGGTGTGGTGGAGGAGCTGAGTCGCTTCGACAACATTTGTCTGTGCATCACTTCCCGTATCTCGGTTCTCCCTCCTGGCTGTAAAACACTCGAAATCCCGACATTATCCATGGGGGCTGCACACGACACGTTCTATCGCATCTACGAGCACGGCAAACGGTCCGATTCAACCGACCACATCCTTCAGCAACTCGATTTCCACCCGCTATCAATCACGTTGCTCGCTACAGTTGCACATCACAATAAGTGGGGCGCCGACCGACTCAGCAGGGAATGGGACGCACACCGCACACGGGTACTTCGGACAGATTACAACGGGAGCCTGGCGGCAACGATCGAAGTTTCGCTGGCTTCACCGACATTCTGCGAACTTGGCTCCGATGCCCGGGACCTGCTGGGTGTGATCGCCTTCTTCCCTCAAGGCGTCGACGAGAACCTGTGACGTTTTCGGCTCTGGTCCCTTTTTCTTTTGTTTTTCTCACACATTTTCCCACTTAGAGCTCACCAAACAAACATAGAAAACGATATAAAGAATCTTTTATTCTTAAAGGCTGCTGATTCTTTAATACTTTTAGACTTCTACTAAAACCTAATCATCATGTGAGGTCCCTGAAGGACCCACATCAGAAGGCCCTCTCTCTCCAGTGGACCTCCCATCAATATACCTCGCTGTATACCTTGCCCTATCCACCGCTATTACATCGGGGAAGATATCGTCATACAAAGGAGGAGGAACAAACTCTGGTTCCTCATGAGCCCTCTCCTCTTCTTCCCACTGACGATGATAATATTCTTCCTGACCTTGAGCATGTTCGTCCTGCCAATTAAAGGTGTTACGAGGAAGGATGATACCAAGAGGTTCCGGAGCCTCGATCTCATCCGGAACAATAACCTCTCCCTCTCCATCCTCCTCAGAACTATCCTCAATCGGAATGAGGACACCTTCAGGAACAATGAGCTCAGGGGTTTCAACCCTGATGGAAACATTGGTGGTGGAGGTATTGCCGGAAGTAGGAGGAGTAACAGGAGCAGAAACATACTCCTCGTCTTCCGTGCTGGTAAGATTGATCTCCATAGGGGCGACGGTGTTCAAACATGCCCTTAAGAGACCGATGGTGAGGTCCCGGTTGGCCAACTCCATCTCCATATAGATCTGTAACAACTCATGGGACCTCTTGAGTCGACGGACTATCATCTCCAGACCACGAACAGTATCTTCTAACTCAGATACCCGAGCAACTGTACCCCTGGTCATAATGGAAACCGCTCTAACCTAGTAAAAATGTTGTTAGACCAAACCAAAAGGGTAACAACAATGTTTCTACTCACCACATCATTGGTGAGGGTGATTTCCTCAGCTAACATTATACCCACGGAAGAGGTATAACCCATTGATACCTCTATGGGACCATTGTACACCTCAATCCCCTCCATCGCATGATACGTTCCTTGTTCTAATAAGGAACAAGTGAACACCAAACCTTGAAGACGCTCGAGCTTTCTACGAGCAGTGACCTTGTGGGGAAGAACAAAGTCATTAACCCCAAGGTCAGAGAAATCCTCGTCGCAATTCTCGGCGGTGTTCGCCCTAGTGAAGACGGAACTGGGAGGAGGATATGGGTGAAGACAACTACCCCTGGCATGGGCAATAGTAGTAGCATTCCAGGAGTGGAAGAAAGAAGAATGTTCGTCGGCAATCATGGCCCGATGATGAGGAGAAGTGTTGGTGGGAGAAGAAGACATGATAGAGAAGCTGGACATCTTTGGACTAGTGGTTGGGAGGAAGGGAAAAGCAGATTGATGGGGATTCCTCATCCAATGGGAGTCCTTATATCACAGTCTGGCCCCACTCCAATGATCCGATCAAAGTCAAGTCCAGACCGATCCAGACAAGGCCCATCATTGATGCCCCTATTCCAGCTCCACAAAACCAATGATCTGGCCCCACTCTGTCATCGTGCATTCCTTTGAAAACGAGTCATCAAACAAAATAATATTGGTATCAGAGGCTGCCAACGTTAGAGCAAGTGAGGGAAGAGAGGGGCCGAAATGTCTATGCTATCGGGAAGGTCCACCAAAGGTCTGAAGTCGGGTCGGAGACCCAAAGAGGAAGCTACACCTTCATCCATTTCCTCAATTCCCCCTTCAGCCCCCACCCTCAGCAAATCCTCCACCGAAAGGTATTCCGAGGGAGTGACCCACTCCAACGCCTCCACCCGAGCTAAAAGAACGCTGAACTCCCCTTCCATCCGCCTCACCATCTGTTTCAATTCCTCGACCTCTCGCTCCAATTCAGCATTCTTACCCAACAAGAAACGACGATCCTCGGTCTGCCGGTTCAATAGGGTGTCCAACCCGGATACCTGGAGCTGTAAAGCGTTGGCCTGGGTAGTAACCTGGAAAAACGTCAGCAAGGGTACAACCAGGAGAGGATAGGATTTACCTGGCCCTCAATAACCTCCAGACGTGACAACAACCGCTCTGCGACCGTCGCGGTGAAGCGCATACTGTCCTTGGGGCGCTCGTCCTCAGAGTTCGCCCCCTCCCAGTCAACCAAGCCAACCGTCAAAAGATCCATCAGGGTCAGATCCGACCCCATAGGAGCAGTCGCTCCCCTTGTCACGTTGCTCTTGAAGGAGGACATGGTGGCAACCCAAATTGAATCGGTATAGAGGGCCGAGGGGAAACGAGGGTAGTACCATGTCGAACGTGGTCCAGACATGACAAACTGGGTGAGATCGACGCCCAAAGGAGAACGGATTGGTCACGGACGAGTGATATCACGATGAGAGAGCGAGAAACCATTAAGGACAAAGAAATGGCTGGAGGACATGTTGTGAAGTTGAAAAGCGAGTGGATGGTGGGAAGTGTGGATGAGTAGATGAGACGATGATCACTTTCCTTTTATCCCCCCTTTACTTTATTAATGACGCCATTCTAACGACATGATTATACCATTCATTTATGTTTAGTTATATTTGTTCCAGTGTTTACTAGTATTTACTCATGATCATTACGACTTGTATATTAGCACGACTGTGTCAGGGCCACCAGCCCTGGGACTAACTAATCTACGACGAGGTGCACGCGGGCCTGGACGGATCGCTAGCTGACACGAGTCGAGCGCGCTAGGGCGATGAGTGGTCCGAACGAGGGGGATCACACCGAGCGCGAGTATGCAAGAGGGGGTGGTCCCCAAAAGTTTGCGATGGTGAGATATAAGAGGGGACAGGGGGAGAAAAGGAAAATGAGGGAGAGAGCCAACGATGGACGCAGGCAATCTACAAGAACATCCCAAAGGCCGGGATTTCCTGAGATTTCAAGACTGGGGAACTAACTTCCACCAGTCGTGCTAATATACATGTGATCGTGAACATAAACAAATAATTGTAAACAAAAGAGCAAATATAACTAAATATAAACAAGAGGCGTGATTGTGTCGTTAGCTGATCGTCATCAAAGCGTCATCAATAGAAGTGAAACAAATAAAAAGGAAGGTGCTTGTTGCTTTCTCCACTCAACTAAACAGTCCCACATCCCACCATCCGAACTTCCAAACAACATGTCCTTCTTCTTCGTTTTGAATTCCTTGCTCGTCAGTCGTCATGATGGCGCCGGTCTGCGCGCTCCTCGTGCTCCTTCGCCCAACTCCCTACTCCTCCAGGTCCATCACGGGGATCACCTTGAGTGGTACTCTCGACTTCCTCCCTCGCTGCTGTATTCAGATGCTATTTGGTTCGCCGCTATGTCTTCACACCGGTCCCACGTTGCTCGCCGTGCAGCTCTTGGTACGACCGTGGACCCGCTCCCACTGGGGGCAGACCCCCCCTTACCCTGCAGGCAAATTGAG
>MU118108.1:15904-54274 GCA_014904855.1 Thelephora ganbajun | reverse complement strand
GTAAGCTGTGACAAAGCTGAAGATCAATACCCACCCAGGAGGCACTTGACTCCAAAACAGAAGGAGACTGTTGCGCTGTCATACGTGAACTGTTCTCTCGTACCAGCCGGTGAGCTATCCGGGGTGAAGCGGAAGAGGGAGGAGGAGGACGACCCTCAAGTTCCCGAGATAAAGCGACCCAGAGTCAACCAGCCGCTGTGGAAACGGATTTGGTCAAAATGTGCCTCGCTGCTCAGGGGTTGACCAACTCCGTTCTCACAGTGCATGCGTGGATGATCAAAGGCCCCTTGTATCGGATGCGGACTTTTATTTATTTTTCTGTATACCCAGCGTGTAACTTCCTTAGGATCATACGGTACTATGTGTATTAACTCCTGTAATTATTTTCCTGCTCTCGTGTTCTCGATATCCGATTGGAGCGATGTCCTCGATGAACAAGTGTGAACAAGTGTTATAACGGTCCTGAAGCGTCCTTTCACGTCGCTTTATATCACTGACTCCTGGAGGGTTGAGAGAGAACGTCACGAACGTGATGAAGCAAGGAAGGTTGTGCCGATGCGATCAAGGTGGGATTGACGGGTTTATCTTTTCCAACGCTGCTCCAGACAGGAAGTCGACGTTATTTTACAGTTAGGAATACATTGAGTTTCTTTCTAGGATCCCAACCCCGCGAAGGCTTCTTGCTGCATTCGTTGCATCGGACCACTTGTGCAGATGCTCCTTACAAGTTCTTGGCCTGTAGATATGGAGTGGGGGCGTATCACCGATAGCCGTGAATACTGGGATAGTAACGGTGCACCGCAAGCCAGATCCTGGAACCATCGACTGATTCGCTAGATCGTGCAGCGGTAAATTCGACACAGAATCGTGTGGAGGTGATCGTCACCCTCCGCGCTATTTCCACCTCAACGATTACTTGATGATATCTTTGCCAGGTAGACGCACAAGTATTTCTTCCAAAATCTCGACTGGAAGCTCACTTTAGCGGAACACCGATGCAGACATGACGCCAGAGTTTGTAAGGGTAAACCCTGCCCGAGCTCAGTATCGTGGTGGCGGTCAACGAGCAAGAGAGCAGATGCTCGATCCATATGCATCAACGCTTTTGGGAACTCGAAATCGAGGTCTTATTATCTTCTTCACCTCCCCAGGGACCAGTAGAATCACGATGGCGATCGGGGACCTGTGATGAGGTACCCGTGTTCAGAGTGTGTACTTAACATACCGAGGATCGCCAGTATCGTGCTGTCCGAGCCACCTATGACCGATTGATACTGTGCCACGCAAACGCATCTTAAGCCATTCAAATGCAGCGACTCTATGAGAATTCCACACGTGAAATGAAGGACGGGGGGCCACTGGAGCGTCATACATTAAGTATTGGGCGTCCGTTCATTTGGCTCCCCCGTGCAATGATTTACTTGTTTAAGTTCATTTGATCTTTTTGCGTTAATGTACAGATGACCAACGCGTTTGTGCAAGAAGAGCTCGCCCCGAACCCCCAATACTCAACCGATTCTCGTACAGGGGTCTCAAGCGAGCGCCTACCGGGCTTATTGACAGCTGTCTAACCAGCCACAAGAAATCTAGCTTTACTGACTCTTCCTCCGGAGTGAATAACATCAAAGAATATCCTTAAACCAATTCCCAAAGATGCAACCTGTACCTATCTCTCGGCATCTCCTGATATTACATGGCATCAGCCCACGGCTTCACTTTCAACAGTGCCGGAAGAGATGCATAACTCACCAGATGAAATAAACTCCCATCACTTAGCGAATGCAACTCATCCTGCGGCCCCATACTTTCGCCTGGCTCAAACCTGAAATCTGCTCCGTCTTCAAACATCACCCTCTTCTCGGTTCCATCAACCCCATCTAGAAGCGGCAGGAACCCACGCCGGCTAAAGTCAAAGGTGCGAACACAGTGGGGCTGGTGCCTTCGTATACCCCAACTGTCAGTGAGAAACGTCTGCACAACCATCACCTGGGAACTGTGAACAAAGGCGAGGAGCCTGATGCTATTCATCAGGACTTCCATAGCCACGATCTGTCTCCCCCACTCATCCCAGGGTACGCGGGAATCTGCGCGTAGTGAATACTTCTGTTCGATTAAAACTTGTATCCGCACAACCACCAAAACGGTGGGTTTAGAAAATCTCTCTAGTTCTATAACGAGAACGGCCTGAGCAGGGTCTGCAATGAGCGCCTCGTCCGTTTTCGGTATCCCCAAATCCCAGTCATGGTCGACGTGTATGTTAGCAGGCTGGCCATGCAACTGCAGTGGGAGCTCTAATCGTTGTGCGTTCCCTGGATGGTCCTGAGGAATGAGTGTGTCGAACACGACCAATTCCACATTCCAGGACTTGTTGGGTGCAACGACCATTCGAAATTCGTTGAGGAAGACTGCTTGGGGGTACCCTTTGACCAACCCACTCTCGTCCGTGGATAGAAGGTCAAGAACCTAAGGTGTAGTGGGTAAATCATGGTTACTCAGGCCACAGAAGCTTACCACATCTCTGGTTTTCCGATCCCACACAACTATCCTCCATACATTCCCATCATCCAGTAGGCTCTCGCTCCAGTAGAGGAAATGCATCATGATCCTGGAGGCAGTTATGGCTATCTCATAGCCTCCCATCAGGCTGGCACTGGGTGGGAGTTCCCACACGATGGTGTTGGAAAGGAGCGCGTAAGAAGGGGAACCGTCCTGAAGGTTGAGGAAGTGTATGCATATCAAACTGTGGACGATCAGCTGCCGAACCGTTCACCAAACAGGGAACACCGGTCACTCACTTTTCCTTTGATTCAGCAACAGCGATGACATTTTCAAGCGGGTACACGGCGTAACACATGACCATAAAAGGGATCGGTGGGATGGTCCAACTCTCAACCGATTTTCGACTCGCGACCAGCGGGACACGAAGGAGAGCAAGGTCACTGTACAAAGACCTGGAAGCAAGGAGTCCATTCCCGAAATACATGGGGCTGCCCCAACCTAAAGAGTGGGTGGGGGGCAATTCGTAGATGTTTCGTGTGATGCTCGTCGCATTGGTCCACTTGCGTGTATAGCTCTTACATTGTTTTCGACGCTCAGCCAAGTCGCAAGGACAATAAGGGTTATCGATCAGACCGATGGCGAAGAGCTCGCGTCGGTGCTGCAGGGTGGGCAAGTCGTGAACGAGGTCTCGGAAGTACCGGTTGATCTGGTAGATTGTACAGTGTAAAGTCAACAACGATCCGTCTGTAGCTGGCCTTGACTAGTGACTCTCCGCACCGATTCCATCTTGATGATATCCTGACTAGGCAAACGCAGGAGGATTTGTTCTAGGATGTCAATGGGAAGCGTAGTCAAGTAAGGTGAAGACGCAGACATGCTTCCGGTAGAATATTTGGTGGATGCACGGTGAGGTCGTGGTCGGCGGTTAACCGGCAATAGGCGCCTGCCGAGCGTCCCGTTCATACCAAAGCAAAATTGAAATGTGGCCTACTGTAACTCGGGCAACCCAATGCAGTGACAATTATCTACATCGAAAACTCGCTTCAAATAAACTCCCAAACGTGCAACACGACGCCCGAAGCGTGATCGTAGTCCTTACGATGATATTAGCCTTGTTTTCCAACCGCAGAAGCAACTCACCAGATGGTAGAAGGTACCGTTGCCTAGCAAGCAGAATCCCCGACCCATCCCCTCGCTCCCGTCAAGTACGAGGACCCGTCCGCTCGGCTCCGTTACAATCTTCGTCCCGAAACATACTACAGCCCCATCGACTGAGGTCGAAGATGTGGAGACACAGGGGGTTTATATCACCAGGGCCAGGAGGCGTCTTTCGCACAACCACATGGACTCCTTGAACGGAAGTAAGTGAACCGGGCATCGGAACCTCCATAATCATGACATCTCTCTCCAACTCATCCCAGTGTATGCAAGTGTCAGTACTGATTGAACATACGTGTCCAATCAAAGTCTGTGTTTGAAAGGCGATGAAAACATCTCGGTTCAGCGTCCCCAAAGGCATCTCACGGTCGGTATTCACTGAAGCAAGCCAGCCGCGGTATCTCTGCGGGACGCGAAACCATCGTAGATTCCTTGGATGGTCCTGTGGGGTGAGTGTGTCGAACAAGATAAATTCGGGGGGATCTCCAGTATGGCCGAGAGAGAAAACCATCATTCGAAATTCGTCGAGGAAGAGGGCCCTGGTATCGCGTCCGACTAACCCTTCCACGGACGAAATCTCGAGCACCTGAGGGAGTGAGTCAAGCGAAGCATAACCACCCAAGCCACAGTGTACCTATCAGGTCCCCGCTTTTCCAGTCCCACACAAGTATCTCCCATCGTTAGGCCTGACCGACGGGCGGGACCGGCTCCCAGCGACAAACGTGCAGCATGACTCTAGAACTAGTGATGGCCAGATCTTGAATAGCTATCACGTCAGCGGGTGGGGGGATGGTCCATTTTATGGTGTTGAGAGGGGGTTCACAGTAGGGGGACCCATCCAAGAGGTTGAGAAGGTGTATATTGACGTGCCTACACATGATCGGTGCCTGAGGGCTGAGGGCTTGCTCTGTGGAAAGGAACTCACCGTCCCGTTTTTTCAGCAACGGCGAGTATTTTGTCGGGCGGGTATATATCAAAAGCCTCGATGAAAAAGGTAACGGGAGGATGGTCCACCACTCGATCGGCTTTTGGCTCCTGGCCGACGGGATACGAAGGAAACGAAGGATGGTACCCACCCATCCACGGAAAACGAGGAGATTCCAACCGAAAATCACCTCCGCGTAACATTCCGAGAATAATTCCCGAGGCAAGTTGTAAACACTCCTCACCGCCCTCCCTCCATCGGACCACTTGCGCACATACTCCTCGTATGCTTTTCTTCGCTGAGGCATATCGCAAGGGACATGAAGGTTGTCACTCGGGCCAGCAGAGAAGAGGGTTCCGTTGGTACTGAAGGGCAGGGGAATCGCGAAAAACATCCCGAAAGCGTCGACTGACCTAGGTCACATAGGCGCAAAGTCAAAACCCTGCCGTACGGAGTTGAATCCAAACATCGTACCGCTTCCATCTTGATGATGTCCTGGCCAGGCAGGTATAGGAATATTTGTTCCAGAGTCTCTATAGGAAGCTCAGACAAGTGGGATACTAGCACGGACATGAGGATAAGAGGCAGGGGAGACAAACGCCCAATCGAGACGTTTAGAAGATCGACAATCCCATCCTCTTGCTCGACTCCCGTGATAACATCCGTGCCCTCTAAAGGGAGCTCCTGAAAACGATAAAAAAACATGAAAGTGTTCTCACAAAATCAAACGAAAATCTTTTCACTCTTGGCTACGATGAAGACTTGACGTTGGACTCCACCAAAAGCGTTCTGAAGGCGGCTTCTGGGATGCCAGCTGCTTCGATTGACTCGTTGTTTTCCTGATGGAAGTTGCCCCCATAGAGTTGGTCGGAACACCGATTCGCTAATATCATGAGCGCAAGGAACACACCAGCCTCGCCGCTCAAGTGCTCACCCCTCACCTTGCCATCTACCGACCAGAGCGAGACTGGTACATCCTCATAACAGGCACCCCTCCCGTAGCATTGCAAGTCACTCAACGTACACTGCTTCCATCCGCCCCTTCAGGCTTGTCGGAGGGTATACAACGATCATCGGGATCTGTTGCGCCCACGCCTGGCCAGTCAGCCCTTCATGTCTACCCAGAAGTACCGATTTCTTTGCCAACGCTATCCGGCGCGCAAGAGGCGATAGCCAAGCGCCCGTTACTGGGACACGGGTCCAGGGGCTTGGAGCGACACCCGGGTGGTCGTGTACGAAACCCAAGATCTGATACCATGCCCGACTCGCGTTCAACTCGAACCCGAGTTCCTCCTCAATTTTCATTTTTAAATCCCTCGAACGATTCCCCGCAACCATTTACCACGTTCCAAAAATCCCTCCAATCGAATTCGGAACCGATGCGAGGTAAGTGTTGAATTACACGATAATACCACAGAAAAGCCAGGCTTCCAATCTGAGATCCAGATCTGGGACAAGTTCTGTACGTCCGCACCCACAGGAGCGGAGAAGGACGAATCTAAGATACTATCCTTGTTATAATCGGAGGGGAGTGGTGAGATATGAAGTGCTTATGCCATTCAAGGTATAACATTTGGCTCAACGTTCTACTTTCCAACTCAAGCAAGAACAAAACGAGTCGCCTGCATGGGGATTTCGAAGACCCACAGGTCCTCGAGGAACAGAGGATGAATGTTTGTCGGGTTCAAACGTGGCGACATCTCGGATCCTTTCCACAGCCACGACCAGCTTCCTTTCGAGAAACTGTTCGAAGCGACGTGTGCTACGCACGGACGGATCGTTCTATACTCCACCCGTCTACAAACCTATCAATTCCGTACCTGGGCCTTTTCCGTCGGTGTTTTCGGGAAGGTCGCCCGCCTCTTTCACTGGGATCGCGCCGGAGCGGTGGTTTCCGAGCCCATTCGATACTGCAAGAGGGGAAACCGTGACTTGGCCGAGTTTCTCTGTCGCTTCGACCTCATGGACCATGGCCAGCGGGGATGGGACCACACGGTCTTCGATGCGACTCCAGAAGAGTCTGTGGTTTTCGATGAGGCCATCAAGACCGTTGTAGGGGAAGGGAAGAATGCGTTGCTCAAGACCCTACCTGACTCCGTCGGCAACAGGGACGATTATCCGAGGCGAAGGATCGAGATCCCCACCCCTGACGACGAGGACGACCGAGCGGTGTCGTATGTTGTCGGCCGGCCGGTAGCGAACGCGAGGTCTCCGACCGGACGTGCGATTCGTGGTTTCGTGGTGATGTCGAAGGACGCGGGGAGGTTGGTTTTTTGAAGGACGGCTGGCGTCCGGACATCCCGGGGATGATGGGGGAAGGCCACTTGTTTGGGAAGCTGGAGGGAGCGAGGAACATTTCCGCATTCCTGCATGGGTCCGACGTCAGGCGCGTGGCAGTGAGAAGACGCGATGCAGTGAGGGCACCGGGACCTCCGACAAATCCACTGCAACGTACGCTCAGCGACTTGTACTCGGAGGACTACGGTGGGCCTCAGAGGATGGTGGGGTACATCCACTACCGGACGGTCCAGTGCGAATTCTATGTTCCGCTGAACATGTTCAAGGACTCCAAACACCTCACCCAGATCATACATGATATCATTATAGGTACGAGTCTACTTTGGTTCGTGCGACTCCCGGCCACTGAATCTCTCAGCAATACAGGATCTATGTGATCGGGGATCCTTCACCGAGACATTAGCACCGCTGTAGACGGTGGGGATCGTCTGATTGACCCGGACCTGGCCCGGGACCGACACGAGGTTGGTGCACGGCGATCTGTACGCACGGTAAGTTGCCATGCCCGGGGCGGACTTTGAGCTTCACACGAACTAAACTCATCATATTGCAGGGCACATGGCAATTCATGTCGATGCGGTTACTGACTACGCCCGGAAAAGTTCACGAACTGTGTGACTGTCTAGAATCACTCTGGTTTGTGCTCCTGTACGAAGGCCTTCATTTCGTGAACCACAACAAACCCCGGGGCATCAAGATGGCTAGTGTCTTCGATCACGGCCTAATGACCAGGATGCTCCAGTTCGAAAGCAAGCCGTTCACTGCTCTCATCAGGCAGCTCTACCTACTGTTCAAATCCCTCGACGCATATTACATGACACAGGACAACGACGAACAGCCCAGCGATTCCCTCAAGGAAAATATCAGAAAGTTGGACAGCTGTGCGGAGATCGAGAGGCTGCTCGGGGAGGCCCTCAACAGTGAGGGGTGGTCAGTAAGCTGTGACAAAGCTGAAGATCAATACCCGCCCAGGAAGCACTTGACTCCGAAACAGAAGGAGACTGTTGCGCTGTTATACGTGAACTGTTCTCTCGTGCCAGCCGGTGAGCTACCCGGGGTGAAGCGGAAGAGGGAGGAGGAGGACGATCCTCGAGTTCCCGAGATAAAGCGGCCCAGGGTCAACCAGCCGCTGTGGAAACGGATTTGGTCAAAATGTGGCTTGTTGCCTAGGGGTTGACCAACTCCGTTTCTACAGTGCATGGATGGATAATCATACGGTACTATGTGTATTAACTCCTGTAATTACTTTCCTACCCTCGTGCTCTCGATATCTGATAGGAGCGATGCATTCGGAGACCCACACTTACAAAATGATTGAGGGCCTCAGATGGGTCATGGGGGGCGCGTAACTCGTACTCTAGAAATGGATCATAGTCCCCAGGTCGAGACGTACCACTAATGTATTTAGTCTTTTGTATCTATATCCTTGAATGTCCGTCCAGTGTGGAATATATCCAAGGACCCGCTGAAATAACAATCGGCTCGTTCCGAATTACTCGGCGTCGGAATCGCTGGTGGTTGACCCCGCTCAACGCACTTTTTACTGGGAGTGACCGTCTAACCGGCACGCATGGTCAACCCCGAGTCTTCTGGAAACGTGGATCCTCTTCCTGAACATGGAATTACCGAGGTATTCCAATCTCTGAGCGTGAAACTTGCCCGAGCGAGTGATGGCGTTGGGCGGTGTGTACTGTACGGCTCTTGCATATCTGTTGAAAGCTGATCAACGGTCATTCGTTATGTTCCTTTTCCTCAGCCACGGGCTACCAACAAATCTGCCAATGGTAACGATGAATTGAACCTAAGATTGTCCTCCTCATCTTACACTCCACTGCAGATGCGATCCCTTGAAATCGATCTGTGTCACGCCCTGTCGATGTTGCGCCAACGTATCAACCCTTACGATTCTCCGGTCTATCGCTTACATCCCGAACTGCTCCGGGAAATAATCTCTCTCCTGCCCGACGACGATCTCATCAGAGCAACCCACGTCTGCCACCACTGGCGAGCGACCCTTCTCTCTACTCCGACGTTGTGGTCCCGCATCGCTTCCACGTCACTCGAGAAGTCAAAGGTTTACCTAGAGAGGGTCTGCAAGGCGCCGATTCGCGTCTTTATGGGTGTGAAACTTGACGAGACCTTCCTCGGACTCCTCCGCGATAAGATCGCCCAAATCGTGTCGATAAACTGCCGTATACAAACCTTGGAACCTGATTGGGGGATTCACTCAATGCCATCCATGAGGGAACTCAACGTGAACGGGTACAGCGCCTTTTTTGGCACAGGACCGGTGGAGAATCTCGAACGACGAGTCGAAATGTTCCCCTCTCTAACGTTGCTGTCCGTCATAGATACTATTAACGGTCTTCGCCTTCGCACTCCTCACCTCACACACTTTCAGTTTGGTCTCCGCGAATCCCATTACTGGAAATCAGAAGGTGGCGTCCGCCTGCTCGTCGATTTCTTTCGGGATTGTCCGATGCTGGAAGTCATCGACGTCGAGTATCCGAGCGTACCGGTTGAGCGTCCTGGAACACGCGGACCCCCTGTTGTTCACCTCCCCCACCTTCGTTCCTTCACGCAAGAGCATGAAATAAATGACACAGTCTACCTGACCGAGTTACTCGACCAACTCTCCTTCCCTCCAACCTGTCCAATCGTATTGAATCTCTTCTCGGCCGGGTGCAAGTCGGATGACATGCGAATCGGCAATCTGTTCCCAGCCCTTCACTTCCGGGAAACAAACTTCGTCGATGTCCGCCGCGTAAAGATAAAGGTTTCCGATGATCACTCCACCGAAAGCAGTCAATTCCAATTCGTCGTCGAGTTCACAAATGCCAGGGGAACCAAGTTCTTCTTGGGTATGCTCTATTTTCACGAGGTTGACCCCGAATCCCCCATGGAGCCCATATACTTTTCCCATATGGAGCCTATTCTTAAGGAATGGGTCGAAGAGATCGGAAAGAGCGGCTCGGTGGAAATGCTCTGCCTGGAGGGCCGTGAGGACCTTGGGGACTTCGTGACCCCCACAGCATTTTCTAAGATCAATACTCTGATCCTTTCGGGCGTTGCGATACCCTCCTGGTTCTTACCCTCTTCAATGCATCCGTGGGACGATCACCAACGCCCGGGGGCTGTACATACATTCATCCTCCACTTCCGGCAGCTACAACCCCAGGACGTGGACGCTGTAGAGACCCTTATGCAGCTTGCACAGTACCAAAAAGCGAAAGGCTGTCCGTTCGAGGTATTGCATTTAACATCCACAGACCCTGAGTGGTCTTTGCCCGAGGAGGAGTTATGCGTGCTATCGGGGTGCGTTAGGCAACTTGACGTCTTCGCGGGGGATAATGCGCTGGACTGGAAAGTTGATAGGTATTTCTTGAAAGGACTTGAACATTGTCAGTGGTTTGGGGTGACTCCGACGTTTATGTAACACACTATTATCTGTTGAATGGTGATAAGACATTGGACGAAGGTGTGGAGATCCAAACGAAGGGAAGAGGTGGCATTCGCAGCGGTGATTTAAACGAGGGGAAAACAGCTCTACGATACGTGATGACGCGCAATCTTACAGTTTACAGAAAGGTGTACGCATCGAGAGAGCGGAGGGAGAGGGAGGGGCAGGGGGTAGAACAAAACGCAGTAAGCGGACTGGTAGGTCCCCAAGAGGTCGCGGCTGGAGACCGGTGTAAGCCTGCATAGTGGAAGTGAGGATAAGATACGCTGGGTTGTGGACAGCCCAAGACGATTAGTGTAACGAACAAGGGATAAGGTGGCCTTGAGTGGAGAGGATGTAGAGGCACTGAGGGAACTAACCCAATACTATCGAATACGAGTTCGGTTTGCTTCTCGAGTCCGAACGATAAGGCACGATGATCCGTAATCTCGTCGGCGGGCGACAACGGGACAACTTCAAACAAACACCCTAGAAGGTAGTGGGGAGAACATGCCCCTGGAAGCTAGTAAACTTATAAAGCATAGATCGTCGAATAACCATTCTCACCCACAGCGCCGAACAGAAGGGCACTCGTGTACGTATATGACACTTTTGCGCTCACTGTGGCCCTTGTTCTGTAGCTCCTATAATCTGTCGTCGAAGTGAATGTCGGCGGACGCCTCCGTCAATCCACCTGTAGCTTGGCTTGTTGTCCGCTCAGAGCTGAAAAAGAGTCACGCAAGACCGTAGGAACAGTTTTCATGATGGAACGATAAACCACCGTAAGGTCCCGTTTTTCGTTTTCTCAAGCACACTCTCTTGCCCTTAGGGCGTTTTCATTCCTTAGGTTGCACGACCATTCCCTCACTGACCCTATGTCTTTATCCCCTCCCATATTTAATTTCTACTCTCTCTTTCTTTCTTGGTACGTCTGGAGTCCGATCCTCCCATGTGCCCTAACAATAAACCCAGCCGGCCTTGATCTCACGATCTGTAGTGTACCATGTGCACTTTTTCCGGGATAATACAACATGTGATTTAAAAATAAATAAAAAACAGTTTTCATGAAACAAGCCTACCGAAGATAAAAATGGTGGTTTCTTTCGCCTACCCGGCGTCCTCTTCGCGCGTTCCTTCACTTATCTCCGGGGACGAACAGAGAAAGGGGGATTCCCTCGTGAGGGTCAGACACTCCAAACTCACAGGTCGCACGTTCGGATAATTCCGAATCAAGACCTCCACCTCGTCTCTGGGGACATGAAACCCATGGACTTTAAAGATAGGGTAAAAGTTCAAAACAAATCGGTGTCGTAAGTCCGTGTGTTCCAGTCCAAGGTCTCTCTAGGGTGACCTTGCCTTCTACCGAGCGACTACAGTAGGAATAGGTTGCCATCCTCGTTGACGGTAACCGGATCACCCATCCGCACCCATTTACAGGGAAAATATCAAGTCAGCTTCACCACGTAGAGGAATTCACAGAGAACACGAATTACCCTTGATTAAGGAGTATCAAGCGAATGCAAAACGGTGACGTACCGTGTGGTTTGGAGGGTATGGGCAGGATTACACGGTCCGACGTACACCCCTGCCTGTTACCGGGATAGCCGATGATTCTAGACAGCTCGGAAACCCAGAATTCCCTGCCCCTCATGGGTTAATAAGTTTTCCATCCGCCTAACCTTGAGGGATCACTTGGGGAGGGACGAGCCTGGGTTTAAATTGAGTTGGGATTGATGTTGTTATTCCCCTCAGGTCAAAAGAAGCTTACAAGAGACGCGTAATTTGATACTCGACGATAGTTCGAAGTAAAGAACGAAAGTCGATTTTCCAAGCGGCTGCGATAGCGGGCTTTGGGAGACTTTCGCGAGATGTAGTCATGCACGAGGTGCGCCATAACGAAGGGCTTCACGATACATAGCGAACGAAATCTATCCAAAGTCCTATCAGTGAAATGAGTCTCAAAAACCAACGTTGCTCACGTTGGAAAGCCTATAGAGACCTTGAAAAGAATAGTACGATGATCAACCCTCCGCATACACCGTTAGGCCGGCGAGATCAACCACGTGTACATTATAACAAGCCATCGGTACCACCACACGACATTGTACTAAAACAAGTCGAGGTCGTGCGACTTCGTGTGTCCCACGCAAGGTACTCACTGCCAAGCGATAGCGATACTCCACCAGGAGAGAAACACCAGATAGGGGACGCATCGAAATGGACCAACTTCTGAATTATATCGGCGATTATGGAATGGCGGCTGGCTGAAAGAATCTTTTTCAAGGGTCGTGCGAGTTTCGGTGCGTTGCATCGAAACTAGCGACGAGCTTCATACCTTTGACATCCCTGCGGCGTAAGTTTTCAATTGATCGGATCTATCGGCTAGCCTATGAGAGAGAAAGCGTACCTGCGTTCCACCTGAAATGAATGGCACTGGCAAGCCGTAGAGGCTGGGATCGAAGCTGATTAAAGATTGGCCGCTGTCAATCGAGTGCGTCACTTGACCTCGGAGGACGCGCCATCTGCACTCACGCCTGTGGGAGGAACCCGAAGGGTGTTTTCGGTATGTTCTTAGATGAGGTACTAAGGGGGAGTCGTTTGAGGAGGAGAGTCGCAACGCAGGAATACTTGAGAGCAGTGGCATCGTGAGGTTATCTGGTATATCGAGAGAGCCTGTTATAGACGAGGAGATGGAGACGGAGATGACGAGGGGATCCTGGGTGAACGCGCGTCTGCCTCCGACCTGTCTACTGAGGCTATTGGTCTCCAGAAAATCCCTCAAACAGCCTTACGTGAGAAATCACAGGGGCTCGGGGTATAAAAGCTCTCCAGGAACCCCCCAAAGTTCTTCCCAGGCTCCTACCTCTTCTTACTCTCAACCACTTCGAATAACCCAATCGTCTCCCACAATGGTCTGCAAGTCTCCCGTCTCTGCGTGACCTAGCTCTGATCTTCCTCTCTGTTATCAGCAAACCTCCTCCGTGCTCGTCAACGAGGCTAACTGCTCTACCTGCAACTGCTCTTCCAATAGCTGCGGCTGCAACGAGAGGTACGTTGCTCAACGTTGCGTTCGTTTTATAAGGCATATGTTGATCCCCTATTCAACAGCTGTGCCTGCAAGCCCGGTGAATGCAAGTGCTAAGCGCATACACCGTGACGCGTTGAACAACCGCGTTTTCTTCTCTCGTACCGCAACTTATGAATAAGCTGTAAACGTTGAAATGTAACAATAAGCCCTTCCAATCTGTTCCCCAGTTATTCTGCGTGATTACCTAAACTCCCATGCGCGTTTGAGCGGATTCCAAAGCTCATCGCTCACGGCATTCGACCGGAGTTACCGGATCCAGTCAATCATTCCGTGAGATCCTAATCTTGAGGCTGATCTACGGGAGTGGCCTTGTGCACCGAATGGGTTACGTGGAGTCATTGGGCCGAGCCTAACTTTGGGAAGCCACAGATCCCGCTCGAGTTCGTTGGACAATTGAATGTGATAAGGATTGGCAGGCGATAGTAGTCCGTCGTGAATAATATGGGCACAATACACGGCCCACAAAAACTTACTTAGATCAGGGGACGGCGGGGTCTGGTCCGCTTCAGTCTCAAAGACCCCGGTACGGGAGAGGCCAGCTCCACCAGGAAGCACGACCTACGTGATGTGGCTCATCGCGCGAGGGTGGTCCACCATCAAAACCCACTTACCTCGACTTCCACCGCTTGTAGGGGTCAATCCAATTATCGGTGAATTTCGCGGATGTCATAACTCTCATCGGAAGAGATGAACACGTTTCTGGGGCCACCTGCGGGTCCTGGCGAGTGGAATTAGCTATACTGCGAGCTTCCACCTCCATGAGGCTCACTACGCGAACGTGACTTTGCTGATCTGTGGTGTCAAGACGGCCTGCGGGACCATAAACTGGAGCATATGGGACGACCGACTGAACTTGGATACAGGAAGAGTATCATCAGGACCGGAACAGCAGGCGAGCAAAAATTCGGCGTCTCCAACCTTGGACTTCATGACGTTTCACTTCCTACAGCGTACGCAGAACTGAAGGTTCACTGAAGGAAACCTTGTTTCCAAAGGCATCAGGAACACAAAACCATCCCTCAAACTTCACCACTCGCGAAGACACAGCTCGTTATCTTGTGTCAGCCTCGACCCACCTAATTACTAGAGGTATCTCAACAAGTGTGTTCACAAACGTAGTCTGCAATAAACCAACATCGGTGGTCCTGACAACGCTCTCCTGGGTAAGGATATGAGGTAGCTCGCTGAGGAGGGGCAGTCAGAGTTCCCTTTCCTGGTGAGCCATAGATGTCCTGACCGACATTCGATGAGAGCAAGTTCGACGAGTTCGCCCTCATAAGCATTGTCAGGCCTGTCGTTGGAGAGCACGTTCAACAACCATAGAGTGCGGATGGCACGAAACTAGGGAATCTCATCTTTGGCTCACCAGTGGGATCGTAGGCCGTGAGACGGAGACTCGTAGTGACGAAATCAGAGGAACTCGAAAGGGATGAAGAACGAGGAGGAACAAGGACTGTCGCGAGGTCGCAGTGGTGAGCAACAATTAAATCATTGATTGATTGGGATCCCGTTTAGTGTACATCATCGAAGCAAGGGGAACGTGGCTGGGATAACACAGGAAACTTGGAAGGGAATCATTAATTTTTCGTCTTGCTGTGCTAGGATGGTTCTTTGTACATCGGTTCGGATTGAGCGCATCAGATTCACCGTCTTGATCCACCGCGACTAAAGTTCTGCCAACCCGATCGCGAAGCTTCGGCTCTTTTACTCACAGAAGAGTTCCTTACCGGCTGAGGCGTGGGTTGGGGTTGGATGTAGGTGGGGTTGCCGACTATAGGGATAGGTTTGAGCCCTGACGTCGAGGGCTCTGGTAGACTTGGAATAGGAATAGGTTCTAGAGGGGGAGGGTTGGGGTGTTGAGGAGGAGTTGAATGATACACGTTGGGCGTCAGCGGTCTGTTTGGAGTGGACGCAGACGGAGGACCTTCGAGTGTCGTCCAACCTCCACTCCTGAAACCGGGTGTAGATGCCGTAGGTGGAGGGGGAATCGGCGTAACGTGAGGTGGCTCTGGAGGTGGGGGAGGGTGAGGTGAAGGAGGTTTCAATGAGCTCGAGACCGCGGTCCACCCAGACTTTTTGAAACCGCCACCGGAGGACGAGCTACTAACCGTCGACCAACCACCGGAGGTAAAACCTGATTTCTTCTCCAACGGAGCGGGCGCGGGTTCGATGCCTGGGGTGGGTGTCGTAACAACAGCGTTCTGCGTGGTACCGACCATGCTGACCACTGGGGTGATGGTGGTGAGTTTCACCCCAGCAGCTTTAGCAGCCTTCCGCAACTCTTTGTCCTCTCTTTTCCTTTCCTTTTCCCTCCGCTTCTCGACTACTTCCTGAGAATTAGCCTTGGCCCGCTCGCTCGATTGCATTTCCTTGAACCTGATCTTATGGTGGTGGGCATAAGAATTACAGTGCTCATCATACTGAGCAACGTTCTGAAATTGTTTTTCGCACACTGCGCAATAGAAAGGTCGAAGGGTCTCTGTGACCTCGGATTGGATATACGCCCTGCGAGCGACGCTATCCTGTCGTGTCGTAAGTCACTGAGAGCCCTCCAGAAATGTCTGACGACGAACCTCCCTTTCCGCGCGTTGGTCGTCGCTCTCCTTGAGAAAACGTTCGGAAGCCAGTTCACGGCGTTGTGAGACGGTGGTCTCGATCATCCGTGCGTCCTGGCCGTACTTCCCGAGGCCGGTCATATCTTGCTTCACATGGAACGGAATTGGGTCGACACGTCCTTGGATTCGAAAATGAGACTGTCTGTCACTCAAACGAGACATTCCGAAGCTCACCGTCGCCAGTGACACCCAATCCCTGCCCTTCAACCCACCCCAACTTCATCAGCATCCCGAACCCCTTGTTTGAACTTGGGATTTTCGTGTCGACAGTGACGGCCTCTTTCTCGTACCCTCGAACATACTCGTCGTACTTGTACACGTCGTTGTCATCGACTTGCATAGAATCCAACGGGGAGGAGGGCCGAGAACCGATAGACGTGTCGTCGCCGTCGTCATCAACGTTTCTTGCTCGCTAGGGGCGAAGAGGAGGGAAGTATCGAATCTAAGGGGAAGATTTCTGGCGCAAAGAATACCTTGAAGCCCATGGAGCTCCATTGGGTCGAGGCCATGCTGCATACGCTCGCCAGTGGGTGTGGCCAATGTGATCGAAGGTCTTGTTAACGTTGTGCTAGGACGCTCAATCGGTAAGGCCTCGGTAGCGAAATAAGAGCCATGATACCCCACCCAACGTAGAAGTAAGAAAAAAAAGGCGGGAAATACCCGAGAGTCATCGATTAAAAGCTATGAGCCAGTGTGATCAGTCCATCCCTTTCTAATGGACGTCTATAAACATTCTCCAGCCCGACACCCAACCTCAAGTTCAGCGGGGGGCTCATCCTCCCCAACACCGCGCGGGTGATTCTCTGATCCGGACAGTACGGCTGGATCCGAGACTAGCTGAGCGGCTGCTTATCCGTGGTGGCCTGGAGTTGGCAAACGTGTTTCTCTACCGTTATTTGCATACTGCCTACATTTCGAAACGCGCGTTGCGATCATGTCCGAGCACCCTTGAGCTGTATACCCTGCCTGAAGTCGCAGTCACAGATAAGTACCGGTTGTAGGAAAGACTTTTGCGGTGGCAAATCCTAAATGTAAATTACGGTCGCGGTCCTTTGGGGTCCTGACAGTTTCCTTTTTCGCTCCGACATTGCCTGAAGCATGGGCAGAAATCCTACGGATAATCACTCAGTGTCTGGGGTACCTGCAAGTTTACAAGGCTATACCAAGCGCTGTCCCTGGGGTTCACCGCAATGAAATGACGAGGCACGACCCTTCTTGTCCCCTCTTCCTCCCCCCATGTTCACAGATGCCACCCGTCGTGAGCACCTCACAGTCTCCATCCCAGACTATCAATCGTGTGGGGACGAAAAAGAGGAAGAAGGGGATATTAGGCTTCATGTCTATCTTCTTTCGAGCCAGTTTAAAGGACGAGATCGGCTTTCCCGAAGATCCTGTCCACCTCACTCACGTCGGCCGCAATCATTCCACTGGAGAGCTCACCGGATTGCCAAAGGAATGGCAGCAACTGCTCCGTGACGGCGGTTTTTATGGGATGGACCGGGTGGAAGAAACTCAGGTTGTGGCGGATACCGTCAGGTTCTATGCGAGGGACGCAGGCGATGTCCGGGGCAAAACGCGTGCTGCTCCTCCTCCGCCTCATGACAAGGCAGGCCTGGCGGGCGGCCTACGAAATTCGGTAAGCCCTCTCATCTTTGCGAGGCGCTACACGCTGGGTCCTCATGGCTTGTTCAAGGAGAGGCCCTATACGAATATCCGGGTACGGCCCATAGCGCCCGTAAATTTTGGGAGGTGTGTTGATTGGCTTTGACCCCGTCTGCTTCCCTACTATGCATCTCCAGGGTTATACCCAAAACCACGCGGACTCCTAGGATGGTGTCACACGTCGGTTATAATGAGGTGAAGGCTGAGGGCCTTTTGCAGGGGATTCAACAGGAACTCGACCCTCCCGTTGTACAGAAATCGCCCCCCTATGAAAGGCTCATTGTGGGTGCATACATCCCTCACTCAATTCCCGTCGAACTTCACGACACCTCCACGATCCATGTATCCAAGGGTGGTACGTCTGTAGTCTCGCCTTCGCCGACCCTGTACGGAATACTGATTACATCCCGGATCCCTCCTCTTTCTCAACTTTGATACTTCAGCCTGTGGACGTTTGATCAGGCGTGCATTCACCCTGAACGAGCTTCCCTCCCTGATCGAGGCGATCTTCTCGGATAAGGACGAGCGCGACGCGATCCATCGCCTCCTTCGGGATGATGCACAGAACTTTATCGATGTGATAGATGAGGCACGTTCTACGTTCATTCATGCTAATCGACATTGACGTCGATACGTACTGTCGACCAGGCATTGGATAGGTCTGATATTTTGCCATGGGCTCGAAAGAAATGTCTTAAATCATTGTACAAGACGTGCGGCCGGCATGCGCTTCTTCCGAAAAACTTGAAGATCCCTGTTTGCTATGACCGGACCAGCGACGCGCTGTACAGAGGTGGGTTTGCGGACGTGTGGAAGGGGGAATATTACGGTCGAGAGGTTGCGGTAAAGGTCCTGAGGACATATTCAAATAGTGATTTCCAAAAGATAATTGGCGTACGTTGTTGGTCGTGCTCTGTCCCCGTGCGCCAATCCACTGACAGAGCGTTTTGCAGAGGTTCTGCAAGGAAGTCGTCATGTGGAAAGCCCTTCGACATCCGAACGTCCTGCCGCTAATAGGAGTAACAATGACCGAGACTCGATTCGCGATGGTTTCAGACTGGATGGCAAACGGAAACATCAACGACTTTGTGAAGGCACATCCGGACGTAGACCGACTCGGGCTCGTAGGTTTCCCTATTCAAACCCTGGCCGTCCTCGCTTCGTTGACAATCACAAAACCCTCCAGCTGATAGGTGTCGCTCAGGGGTTGATCTACATTCATAGCCAGGGAATGATCCATGGGGATCTCAAGGGTGTAGGTCTTCAGTAGTTGGCGTCATACTTCCATCCTACTGACTTGAATGTCTACCAAGGCGAACATACTGATCGACCAAACTGGCAACGCTCTCCTGGCAGACTTCGGTCTGCTTACTATCGTATCGGATCCTACAAACCTTTTTTCCTCAAGCTCATACGCTCAGGGTGGCACAGCCCGATGGATGGGCCCAGAGCTTATCAACCCGCAACAGTTCGGGTTGAAGGATAATCGCGCGACGAAATCTTCAGATTGTTACGCCCTTGGTATGGTGATATATGAGACAATCAGCGGCAAGCTGCCGTTCCACCAACATGGGGACTTGACTGTTTTCACGAAGGTCCTTGCGGGTGAACGTCCTGTTCGGGGAGTAGAGTTTACGGAGAGCTTATGGAGGATGTTGAGACTGTGTTGGAAGCCTCAACCAAACAACCGTCCGAGAATTGAGGATGTGCTTCTGTATTTGGAGAGGGTTTCAAACTCGTAAAAACCCGTACGGTAATACCACTAACAGAGTTCATGGTTAAATAGATCCGATGGTATGTTTGTTATAACCTAATATCCTTGTACATTATTATCCGATACCCTCCCCCCAAACAGTGACAGGCTGATATCCATGCGATTACGGGCATTTTCGATGACATACTCCCTACCACCGTTCGTAAGTGGTGCATCGGTGTTCCTGGTGGTGACCAAACAAGGCCGGGTTCACGATACTCAAGCTGGATGACATTGGCCGACAGACAAATGAACCGGTGCGATTGTCGACTAAAGACCTTTACAAGCTTATATTTCGTTTTTGACGGATAGAATGAGATGCAGTGAATATAACTCCGAAAGCGAGGATGCGGTTATGGAGATGGAGATGCAACTGACTTCTCTCTCTTTGGAAAGCTTCCTACTAGACACGGAACCGGTCGAGCGTGGCGTGTTCGAGTTGACCGCGCGATCGCGACGTTGAAAAATCTCCCTCGACCACCGACTTTGTCCGGAGATTTTGAGATATCTCCTGTGAAGATACCACACCTGGGCTGTGATAGTATGCGTTGACCGGTCAACGTTCATGAGGCGCAACCATCCAACGCTCACGGATATGTAAGGAATTATTAGGTCCGGCCCGGTAAGCCTCATCTGGGTACCGGGAGGCTAGCACAACACGCTGTGTCCGTGTTCTGGGCCGCCCAGCTTATCAAGCAGCGGTTTCACCATAACTCACCCGACGTTCTTCGCGTCCATTAAAGAGATTCGGGATTATAATCTTCATCTTTCTTCACGCTCTCCGTCGGCACTATCTTTATCATGCCTTCAAATCCTCGGACTAAGTGGAGGGAGAGTATACCCGATTCAGGCCCGCAGTACGCCCTTGGTCGATTACCCTTCTTTCGTTTCCTGCCTTGTCACCAGTCTTCATTGACCTCAATGTCAATCGTTTTCTTAGCCGTAACACCCGGACGGGCCCATACGCCTCCTCGACCTTTTCGCTTGCCTTGAACTCTGGCCGCCTATCGAATGGGCGGCCTCCCTCGCAACGGCAGCCCCAAAACACTGGCTCCTTCCCTCCTCCGAACCAGCAGAATGGCGCTCGCCCTCAGGAGACCGACCACATCCTACAGTCTCTTACTGGTTTGACCGTACGCGCCCGGATGATTCCTGTTGTGATCGTGCATTGATTCTCCGAACATATTCAGGGTACCACCGTTACGATCTCTACCAGAATTGGTCAGAAGTATGAAGGTGTCGTCAGTTCTACCGATGGCGAAGGTGGCACTATGGGGGAGACATTAAATAATGTCAAAGAAATCTCCGTTCCCGGTGCCCCCCTCAAGGATTCTGTTTTCATCGCTTCGACCAATATTGACACATGGGCGTCTGGTCCTACAGATGCCAAGGCGGTCAACGGAGATTGTGAGTGATCCTGTGTCATGCGTATCCATATACGCTCATAAGTGTAATTAGCCTTCAAGACCGATACTGACCTCAGTAACAAGCCCGGTTCTCGAAGGGAGCGGGAGTTGACTGTTTGGACTTCCGATACTCCCAACCCTATACCCAGCGTAACCTTTGGCATACACGGCGATGATGTGACTTTCGGCCCTGGTGCTTCCAACGGTAGCTGGGACCAGTTTGCAATGAACGAAGCACTGTTTGGTGTCAAGACCTCATTCAATGAAAAGGTCTACACCACCAAACTTGATCGGAGTGAACCGGACCACAGGGGGCATGGGCGAAAGGCCCAACAGATTACGAACGAAATTATGGGTGTAAGTGATATCATCCCCACTCATGACGCGTTCTGATGTCTCCGTAGCCGGCGACCAACGACAACGCTCATGTTCATGAGGAACGTACTATGGGCAACGCTGGTGATAACGGTACTAACGAGGAGGATAAGTGAGTTGGTTCCCTGAACCGTACGGCAGATTACTAACGCCTCCATAGGTACGCCGGAGTCACCCGTGGCGCTGATGCGTACATTCCTCCTGGTGCCCGAAAGGCCGGGGTCATCGGAGAAACCCCTCAGCTGGATATCCCCAAGGTTTCGATCAATGGTCCCGACGGCACCACCGTAGCACATCAGCCGTCGACTTCCAACGGGTCAACGCCCATCCCAGCTGTCGTGAGTATCACTTTGTTACATAGAATCCCTAATGTTCAGCTTCAAAATGTAGTCTACTAGTGATCCTGTCGTTGCTGATCCTCGTAAATCCGTCAACCGCAAGAAGCAAAGGCCCAGCCAGATGAGGCAAGCTGTCCTCAGGGCTGAGCGCGACAAGTGGACCGCGGATTTCGACAAGTTCAGTCAGACATTCAAAGTTGGTTCCACATCATCACCTTTCTGTCTCGGAATGAAATCGAATTGATCGAACCCCCATTTACAGCTTAAAAAGTCCATCCCAGTCACCACGAGCGGTCTATCAGCTGTCAACCAATCCCCAAAACCAAATCCTACCGAGCCTGTGAAGCCAAATCCGCTCTTTGGAATCCCGATCAAGGAGACAACCGTAGTGCGTATCGAGGACGACTTCAACCCCTTCAAATACGTAAAGGTTATTGAAGCCTCTGTCATCGGTATGTCCAATCACTGTATTGAGGCCCCAATGGTTGGCGGCATTTACGCGTGACCCCAGCGATAATGTGGCCGTATAGCGGGAAACGCTATTCCCATAATCTGCCGACTGTCCAGCCACCTCCCATACAACGGAATTCACTACACCTCACTCCCCCTGTCCCCTTACCGGCGCTACCACCACGATACGAGAAGGTGCCGGCTCAACAGGCGGCGCAGTCTCACGGCTATGCTTATGCTTACCCTCAGTACTACCCTGGTTATAATGGGGTGAAGGTTGAAGGCCTTATGCAGGAGATCCAACAGGAACTCGACACTCTCACTGCACAGAGATCGCTCCCCGGTGGGAACTTCAGTGTGGGTGGATACACCCCCCCCTCAACTCCTGTTGAACCTCGCGACTTCGCTACGACCTCCGTGTCCGAGAGTGGTACGTCGATAGCCTCGCCTTCGCCGACTACTTACGGAATACTGATTACATCCAGAATCCCTCCTCTTTCTCGACTTCGACACTTCGGCCTGCCAACGTTTGGCCGGACGTGCATTCGCCCTGGACGAGCTCCCCTCCCTGATCGAGGCGATCTTCTTGAGTAAGGATGAACGCAACGCGATCTATGGCCTCCTTCGGGACGATGCACAGAACTTTATAGATGTAATAGATGAGGCACGTTCTATGTTCACTCATGCTAATCGAAATTGACGTCGATATATCCTCTCGGTCAGGCACTGGATAGGCCCGATCTTTTGCCATGGACTCGAAAGAAATGCCTCAAATCATTGTACAAGGTATGCGGCCAGCACGCACTTCTTCCGAGAGCCTTGAAGATCCCTGTTCGCTATGATCGGACCAGCGGCGCGTCGTACAGGGGTGGGTTTGCGGACGTATGGAAAGGGGAGCATTGCGGTCGGGAGGTTGCGGTAAAGGTTTTAAGGACATACTCAAATAGTGACTTCCAAAAGATAATTGGCGTGAGTTGTTGGTCATGCTCTGTTTCCGCATGCCAATCCACTGACAGAGCGCTTCGCAGAGGTTCTGCAAGGAAGTCGTCATGTGGAGATTCCTTCAACATCCGAACGTCCTGCCGCTAATAGGAGTGACACTGTCCGAGACTCAGTTTGCAATGATATCAGACTGGATGGTGAACGGAAATATCAATGACTTTGTGAAGGCACGTCCGAACGTAGACCGACTCGGGCTTGTAGGTTTCCCATTCAAAGTATGGTTGTCCTTGCTCCATTGACAATTACAAAACCCTCCAGCTGATAGGCGTCGCTCAAGGGTTGATGTACATTCATAGTCAGGGAATGATCCATGGGGATCTCAAGGGCGTAGGTCTTCGATAGTTGACGTCATGCTTCTATCTTGCTGACTCGAGTATCTATCAAGGTGAACATACTGGTCGACCAAACTGGCAACGCTCGCCTGGCCGACTTCGGCCTGCTCACAATCATCTCGGATCCCGTGAACCTTTTATCCTCGAGCTCATACACACAGGGCGGCACAGCCCGATGGATGAGCCCAGAGCTTATCGACCCGCAGCGATTCGGGTTCGAGAAGAGTCGCCCAACGAAGTCATCAGATTGCTATGCTCTTGGAATGGTGATATACGAAACAATCAGTGGGAACCTGCCGTTCCACGAACATGCAGACCTGACTGTTTTCATGAAGGTAATGGAAGGTAAACACCCTACTCGAAGGGCAGGGTTCCCGGAGAGTCTATGGAAGATGCTGGAACTGTGTTGGAGTTCTCACCCAAACAGCCGTCCGAGCATTGGAGATGTGTTCCAATGTTTGTGGAGGGTTTCAAACTCGTAAACACTCGTATGGTCATACCTCCAACGGAGTTCACGGTCAAACAGATCCGATGATATGTCTGTCATAACCTAATGTCCTTACACATTGGTATCCAGCATCCTTCTTCTCAAACAATGACAAGTCGATATCCACACAATTATGGGTATTTTCGATGACGTGCTCCCTGTCACCGTTCGCGGGTGATGCACCGGTGTTCCCGGCGGTGACCGAACGGGACCGGGGCCACGAAACTCAAGCTGGATGACTTTGAATGACGGGCAAATAAACTAGTGCGATTGTCTACTAAAAACCTTTACAAACTTGTGTTTCGTTTTTGTCGGATAGACGGGATGTAGTGAATACGCTACAAGGCGAGGAATTTACGCTGTAGGATATTTACCGTGCCTGCTGAATCCAGAGGGATACTGCGTAACGACTCTCCATTGGAACGCGCGGTCTGAAATTGTTCTGATTCTTCGGATGTATCAGTGGTGTACCAAGGGAGGTTGCTAGCGTAGTCAGAGGGATGGGGTATGTCGACTGATACGATGAGCCCGTTTGAAAGAGCAACCCGGGACATTCATATTTTTGAATTGTCTGGGTAATGGCTCCGAAGGCAAGGATACAGTCATGGAGCATGGAGGTGGCGATGCAACTGACTTCTCTCTTTGGAAGACTCCCTAGACATCATGGTAGTGGTCAAGCGTGGCGCGCTCGAGTTGACCATGTGATCGCAACGCGAAAAAAAAAACAATCTCGGCCACCGACTTTGTCCGAAAAGTCGGGTATTTCTAGGTACCTTCTGCAAAGGTACCACGCTTGGGCTGAAATAGTATGCGTTGAAGGGCAAGAGGAGTTAAGTGTTAGTTTCTCGGACCCATTGCAATGACCAGATAAACTGGAATGGGCCAAACCAACTGATCAGCGGACCTCGACCTCTCCTACCTTCTCTGTGGAAAGACCAGCGCGCATCGACTCGCGCGAACAGTCGGTAGCCGATCCAGGATATTTTATATCGTTTCTCCAGCTGTGACCCGGTGTTTCACATCGACCAGGGGATAGCAAAATCCTCTGTAGTTGGGGCCTCGACTGGGGACAGTGGGCCGTGCGGTTGGTGTGTGCGCCATCCACGTGGCGAAATAATCCATTTCAAGGAAGGATCCTGGTCACATAAGGTCGCCGTATGTACCGGCCTTGCCATATACGGGGCTGTGATCCCTCTTTACTGCACTATCCAGAGCGTCCACAAGCGTACGACTACAAACCTTATACACATATTTCTAGAACTTTCACTGACCGAGTAGAAGGTGGACACGGAGGAGACCTGCATTGTACCTGTACCAAAGTCATCAGGTCACTCGTTCTTGCAACCATTCCGGTCACACGCTCCCCAGACATGGTGCGATGCGCAAGGCCTTTGGAAGGTATTGAGCTAAGGGCCTCCCATGGCATCGTTGACGAATCCGGTAATGTACACGGCCATGTCTATCCACTGGCGATCCGCAATCGAACTCAATTGTGTTTCTACGGTACGGACTGCCGCTCGCCGCTAGGTCAACCATGGCCGTTACATGCGACGCCGTTGTTGTGAACCACTCCTACAGAGGATGGGCCATCCTAGAGTGGAACGGGTATTTAACACGTCCGTATCTTCGTGTTCAGTACTCCCAAGCTATCCCCAATCCCACGAAACTTTCTCCCTCGTAACGCTGTCATACCAGTGATGCTCTTTCTTGACGGTGCCCTCCAGGAAATACCCTCCTGGATCGTTGAACAAGAGGGGTGAGTTCTTCTGATATCCACTTCCCCATTCACTCTTAGTGATTTCATTTTCAGTGAAGACCTCTGGTCACTCTCGTCGTACGATTTAAACGCCTTACTCGACCGGTTCTATGACTCCGCCTTGCCTCCAGACACAACCACGCAACCTGGATCTTCTCGGTCTACAGGCCAGGCGGAATCGCCTTCTTCCGAATCGTCCAGTAGTACTCGCCAACATGCCCTCCCATTAGATGAATACCTCGACTTCGGAAGCGATTCAAGCGACGAGGAGATGGAAGAGATTGCCCCAAGCAACCCATCTACAACCGCTGCTACGACTACCTCAGAGTTAGTTCGCTGTCTCTGGCAAGACTGCTGCGCCGAGTTTGAGGTCGGGACCCATTACGATGTTTGGAAGGATCATATCAAATCGGCGCATGTGGAACTGCAGGAGGAGGATGGAAGTCGACGACTTAAAGTGACCAAATGCCGGTGGAATGGGTGCGGTAAAACCTTTAAGCAACCCCAAGGTGTCGTGAAACATATGGCAACACACCTCCGGGACATTCGAAGGCCTTGTCCACTTGGGTGCGGGAAGAGCTTCCGAGCAGAGGAGTTCACGGTAACCCGGCACTTGAGGTGCTGCCCTCTGCGGCGAATGAGAAGTACCCGCAATTAGGTATATTTCAATCGAGTAGGGGGCCAAGGGTTAACCAAGCCCTCACAAGCTGGAGTCACTGGTGGACCAGCCTTTTATCAGGGCTTGTCGGCCAGTCAGCATCGCTATCTACCGCATTTTATTTTGTCGTTCTTGTCGTCTTCTAGAAATTTGCTCTCGTGTCTACCCAGTTGCGCCTTACCTTCGAACGAACGGACGAACTACCCACAACAGCATACCAATCAGTTCCCGCTCAATCCGTTCTTTGTGATAACGGGCCGATCCACGCTAATACTCACGGAATCGGTTACTCAGAATGCGTCTATCAAAGATACTCCCCACGCGAAGCTGCACAACAACCAATGACAAGTAAAAACGCGTAGGGGGAGCGTGTTGGTCACTTACATTGGAGTTTTCATCGAGAGGTGAGCTCAGCACGTCGAGGTGATGAGTATCTCTTGGGTTTACAGCTTGTACCCTTCAACCCTCCCCTTGTTATATTGAATGTGTGGCATACCCCCCTCCTGAGAGTCCGCTCGATGTCGCATAAAACCCTTGAGTTTATTTGTTATGAAGCAGATACAGCCAAGACCAATCGACACACATCTGCAAATCCTCGAGTGCCATCCACAGATCTATTGAAATGATCCATATTCTTTCTTTGGATTGCGGTCTTCGATGTACCAGTACGGCGACGAGGGATGAATTTGAAGGGTGCAAGTGTAATCCCGTCAGATTGAATGACGTACTGATAAGATTTCACGCAACGACGCGACGAGTGTACACGATCAATTCAAAGTTCAACTCTACCCGGCAGTATATAAGACACGCAAACCGCCTGTGTTTAGTTCATCTTCTCTTTTCCGCGAGCCAAAACGTCGACCGGTCTGTTCTAGAATGTTGCTGCCTCGTGGCAGCTTCAAGCAGGCAGGCATACACAAATAGAAATAGGGTGCTAACATCCAAGAAAAGGCCACTGAGAGGTGACGGCACTGCTGGCATCTCAGTTATGTGACCGAATATCCTCAGATTGACGAGTCAGCGCGTTGGATTAACGGACGAAAGTAGAAAACCGGCGAGCGGCGTGTCAAACACCAACGACCGTGGAAGGTAGACCGTCATGAATTGAAATCCAGGATAATCTCCGTGCCTGGAAACGGATCCTAGGCTTCGAGCTTAAATAGATCGATAGAAGGAGAGCAAGGTGATTGTCCAGGGGAGAAAGTACGACCCATTCTTGTTGGAGAGTGAGGGTGACAGCCCTGCCTAGTGGGTATTGCATCGGCAAAACTGTCAAACTGCTGTGAGGTTCTGTGAGTGCACCGGATACAAGCCTGTTTCGTTCCGAGTCACCCCCAGGAATGCACTTTTTCCCAAGCGGACCCCCTCGGACGACCTTCTGAAGCGTCGGATAGTTCTGAGCCGATACAAAATACCCATTGGGAGACACAGTGGATTTCGTATCGTAGCGGTACGGCGTCCTGCACGAACATCAGCCTACTTACTCCACAGTGGTATAAGATAGAGGGCTCACAAAGTAGAACGTAACGTCGCTGCTCAAAAATCACAGCTTGGTCTCCCGCATTCCTTGGCCTTTGCCAATACCTGTCCTTTCTCAAATACCTCCTTCCACTCGATGCTCCTTGCGCTCCTACATTCCGAACCGTCAGCGTACTGCACCCCCATCGACTGGAGTCAAAGACATGGATGTGGCGGTGTGAATCTTTGGTGGCATGTAAAGGGAACTCCAGTGTCAATAGCGGGATCGGTGACCAGCCCCATCGGAATCTCTCTAACCACGGCACCTCGCTACTCGTCGACATCCCAGAGGAAGCAGATACTCACGTTCAGACGGCCACACTACTATGTGCTCCTGGATCTCGACGGGAGCACTGCTAGACGGGTCATCGACACATGCGAGGTAGCGGTCTGAGGTTAAACGATCTTGCCAGGCAATCAAAATATCGACGATTTGGTTAGAACCGCCGCCCACCCGTGATAGGCAGTGATAAGCCTGTGACCACCCTTCCCTCCAGCTACACTCACTACCTGTGGAATTCCGCGGGCGAATCCGCCCGTAATGACCGCCTCCGAAGTCCTACAACACCTCTACTTGCTCAACACTTCCTCTCCCGATTTCTTGCGCGTCCTCTATGGCTTGATTCGATACGATGAAGATGAACAATACTCGTCCACCCTTGAGGGAGCGGAGTTAACTCGGCTAGTAGATTTTCTCGACGATGTACGCTCTTTTCCACCAGTTTCTCCTCCAGCTGCAAACCAGTCTCCACAGGCCCTTTGTTCTATTCACACCTCCGATGACGTCTTCCGGCGATGTTTACGCAAATTACGTGCCATCTGTGGCTGCCACTCGATTCTACCATCCTCACACATCATACGCGGCGATCTCAAAAGAATTGGCGATGGCGCGATTGCCTTTGGAGGCTTTGCTGATGTATGGCAAGGGTCCCACGACGGCAAGAGAGTCTGTATCAAGGTGTTGAGGATTTCTTTAAATGACGATGAGTTCCTTACGAAGGTCCGTGTCGGCGTTTGCATGTCCTCTTCTTGTCCACTGAAGATCGCCCTGTGGGCGCTGTAGTCATTTTACAAGGAGGCGGTCGTATGGAAACGGCTAAGACACCCAAATGTCGTTCCTTTCCTTGGTGTTGCGCACAAACCTTTGCAATTTGTGTCGGAGTGGATGCCGAACGGAACTATAACGCGTTACGTCAGGGACAATCCGGGCGCGGATCGGATAAACCTCGTGGGTCTTCTCCCCACAATTAGACTTTACCAGTACCAACGCCGTCCTAAGTTATTAGATGTGGCCGAAGGTCTCAACTACCTGCACACGAGCTACACGATACATGGGGACCTGAAAGGGGTAGGCATTTCCTCTGGGCCTTACTGAACGACATCGCTGACTCTAGACTAGCCCAATATTATTGTCAACCACGACGGACACGCTTGTTTAACGGACTTCGGACTTGCCTCAATCTCTCACGGAATCAACTCCATTCGTGTTACCCATGCACATGGACATACCCCAAGGTGGACCGCGCCAGAGATCCTCAAGGGGGCCGAGGAAATCACGCGGGAAGCCGACATTTTCTCATTTGGCATGGTTGTAATAGAGGTCAGTCCTCCTGCCTGTCCGTGCTTATGTGGAGGTTGAAGGGAGGGATTCTTTTCCTGATGTCCGAATGCTATTATAGGTCTTTACAGGGAGACACCCATTCAACGATTCTATCGCCACGTCAGTCACGTTCAAGATTATGGACGGTGAACGGCCGGCTCGTCCTCAGGGTACACAAGAACTGGGTCTAGTGGACCCAGTATGGGGCATGACGGTTAATTGTTGGCAACAAGAACCTACTCACCGTCCAATAATGGCGGCAGTTGTTGGGTTTCTACGCGAATGGTAAGTGATTTCTCTCCATAGAAGTGATATACTTACCTACTTTCCGCAGCTACACACTACGTGATAAAGACCCATCTTTGTCCACATTAGCTCCATGGCAACCAACCGGGAATGGAGGTGATGCAACGACACTCTCCCCGATGTCCACAGATGGATTCCCAAGTCCAACTCAATCATCGAGAACCTCACAGCACTCTGGCCATTCATACTTTCAAACTCAAGAGGCCTCAGCAACTTCGAAGTATAACAACCTTTTCTCTGGCGCTTCACATAGTTCACATAGTTCACTAAGCGAACAATTTTCCGACGAATCCCATCCCCACTCTAACTCGGGTGATTTCTACAATGATCATCTGTTTTCAATTACTTACAGTATACGCGCAGCTACCTACGCCGTTAGCGGTCATGATGGGTCGACTACAAGCACAGGGACAGTGGGTCAAGGTATGTTAGATGACCAGTTCCCTTTCATCCGGAGATCGGCTAACCAATCCTTACCATGACGCTGATAGGCCGGGTCTCTACACAAAGGGACATTGATGGTCGCCGTCAGCCAGTATGGTCAGCTACGTTTGGTAATTTAGCACAACTTCTGCTGTACACCATATACTAACGATCGAGCTCTTCGTTCGAATTTCGGTCTGATCGAAGGCGAAATGAAACCCACAATATCCCTGCACGAGATACACCGGACTTCGAGCTTACCCACACGGGAAGACGGCCGTCCAGCCCAACATTTTGGGTTGGGCTTTAACCATGGTATAGGGAGCGCCAGCCCCAAGCACGATTCTAGGAAGAAAGATAAGAACTCTCCGAGGACTGGAAAGGGACGATGGCAAATAATCAGGGCTATTATTATGTTCAGGGTTTCCCCTAAACGTCCAAAGACGGAGGGTCAGGACGGCGGATAGGTTTATTCCCTTTATTGGCCATTTTTCTTGTCGTTACCCTAATCTACCCTACCCATGTACCCCATTCATCAGAGCTGTATTCCCTTATGCATGTTTAGGTTGTGTTTGTTATGTCAGACACAACGAATTAATTAATTCTCATCTTCCACGAAACTCTTGTAAAACACTATCGCATCTACGTACTCCTCCCCTCCCCCTTCCTTCTTGAGGCGCCCAGCATTGGGAATCAGTCCTGCCTTCGTAAATCCTAGCGCTTCCCACAACCTAAGGGAGGAGACGGTGAGGTGACCAAGAACACTGAAAGTGTGTGTGCGTTGAGGACAACATGAATATTCGCTTACCTGACACTCGCGACGTTGTTCACATAGACGAGATTGAACACGCTCCCTCGGTACCCGAGCTTAGGTCCGTAGTAGAGGTACGATTTCGCAAGAGCGCGACCGTAACCTTTGTTCCAGTGGTTTGGAAGAACGATGAAGCCCGCGTTGCAAATCTGCGTAGAGACAAGCAGTTAGGGCGACACCGCGTTAAGGAGGTCAGCGAGGTGACGTGCATGCGAGGATCTGCCTGGGTAGTTAGGTTTGATCTGTGACCATCACCGGGAACGTCAGTCATCCTTTTCCGAGCGGATGACCGTAAAACGAAATGGCCCACATAATAGAACCCAACGATCGCGTCCTCCCATACGAGCGGTTTGTCGTCTTTCGACGGGCCTAGCTGACCAAACGGAGTCTCTGCCCCAGAGACAATCTCGACCTCGTCTTGGTGGTTGGCGCTCATCGGACCATCACCATTTCCTTCACCGGCAAGGACACCGACGATCACGTCGGCGGCAAAGAAATAACTTTCAAAGGCCTGTCTCGAATACTTCTCTCCTTCAGCTACCTCCATTGGGTATGTCCTCCCTTCTTCCACTATCCGCGCGAACACAGAATGGAGGTAGTCCAGTAACCCTGGACTCTTCAAGGCTGTCTCGAGGGTGAGGTGATAAAGATCTATTGGAATTGGTGACCCAGTAACCTTGTCTCGTGCGGTCCAACGTGTAGTTGGGAGAGGCGATCCATTTTTGTCCCTATTCGGGCTTATCGACCCGTACGCGGCCATGGTGTGACTTTTGAGATCGGTATTTTACTATGCAAGCAACACTGACATGAATGGATCAAATTGTCTAGTGTGCCAAATGCGGACAAGGGCCACCTCACCAGCTTTTTCGGGGGTGAAGGAACCTCGACTCCCGAGTCGTTCTCTAGACCTCAGTTAAGGATCGGTCAATAGCGCCGAGTCACGTGTGTGGGAAAAGCGGTTACATGGTTGTCCGGAACGGTTCCGAGTACGACGCCCCAGAAGGCTTGAAGCTTGAAGGTTGGTTGATAGCTTGTGCGCGTACAACTTAGGTGGGTGGTTCCATTATGTAAACCATGAGAGCAAAATTTGATGAGCTTTCAAAATGACTAATATTATTATCAAACCACATTAAATTGTAACATGTTATGTATGTGCCTATATCCTATATATGCAAAGGACATATGAACATGAGACTACTTATTGTTGAAACATATAATTTAATACATGTGCCAACAGTTGGAATTGAACTGATGACCTCTGGAAGTCAGTTACCAATCATATTAGTGAAGCAGTTTACCCAAGTTCCTAAGTAGATAGCTAGTGATGCCACATGATGCATGTTGAGCAGTAATATATTCTATATATTACAATAGTACTCTACCATACCTTTGTTATAATAAAGGGGGGGGTGTCATCACACATTCATGTACACCTCTTTACCCCATCAATATACCCATAATTCTCATCAAACAAGCAATCAAGAAAGACAAAAACATGGTATCATTGATCAGTGTGGGCCCCCGGAACAATATAACTAGAGAGGAAACAGGGGAGCAGAGGTGTCTATCAAATCTGGCCTATCTACCAATAGCCCAAAATCCTGGCATAGTCCCGCTTCCAACACTGTATCAGGACTCATATCCACAACCACTCCCTTAGCACCTTGCCACAAGAGACTGTCTGTGGAAAGGTACTCTGATGGACTCACCCATTCCAAGGATTCCACTCGGGCCAAGAGGACACCGAACTCCCCCTCCAGTTGCCCCATCCCTTGCTTCAACTCTGTGACCTCCCTCTCCAATGCAGCATTTCGTTCCAAAAGGAACTGACAGTCTTCTGATTGTTTGTTGAGGAGGGAGTCCAACCCCGAAACTTGGAGCTGGAGCATGTTGGCATGGGTAGTGACCTAATAAAAAGAACCTCAACACAGAGCAGGGGAGAATAGGCTGACAAGACCACATACCTGAGCCTCCAGCGTTTCAAGTCACAACAGGAGTTACTTGCCCACTGCAGCTGCAAAATGCATGCTATCTTGGGAGCACTCCTCCTTGCTATTCGCTCCTTCCCAATCCACCAACCCCATGGTGATCAAATTGAGTAGGGACATATTGACCCCAGCAGGAAGGGAAGCTCCACACTGAACTTGATTCTTAAAGGAGGACATGGTGGCCACCCAGATAGAGTGTCAGGATTGTGCAAGTTTTTGGCAAGTAATTTTTGAAACTTTTTAATCCTTATGATTTCATGTTCATTACCCCACAAATTTCTCCTGATACCCTATCGATTTCACCTCTTAACAAACGGACACTTTCGTAGTCACTCTTTTAACCATTTCGTCTTGCTCACACACACAGAGAAGTCAAGATAAGTTCTATACACTGAAACCGGTGTATCTTGGCATATGGTCCTCTACACGTCAAACCAGTCTGGATTACCATTGTCTTCCGCTACCGTCTCCAAGATATCCGCACCGAACTTGTCAGTAGCATCATTGACCCTAATGGTGCTGTGAGGGACAACCTCGTCGTACAGACCGTGTACATCGTAAGTATTGAATTGCTCGGAACATAGAGCATCAAAGTCCTTGGTACTTAACAGGAACATGATCTGCATTTCCCCGGCTAATCCCCTCACCACCAACTGAGTGTGCACGTTACTATTCGGCATCAACGTGACAACACGCATCACACTCAACAGTTGATAAGCCCTCGCTTCCGGACTTGCTACTTGCCCTGTAACCCAAGTCGCCCCCACATCTGGCCTTACAGAGAGCGCGTTGAACGACTGGCTCAGCTCCGACATTGGGTCGGTAGACGAAACCCATGGAGCATTGTCCTAGAGCTTTTCGGTAAGGATGGTGGTCAAAGTTGGCACGACAAAGAAAACGGACATGGGCACAGCCTTGCTCTTGCCAGGCTCCTACCAGGGTGTCTTCAATTTCCCTTTCCTCGGCCTTGGTAATGGGAATCAGTTGAGAAACTGACTCCTGCACCACCGGCACGAGAGAAGGTACCCCAGGACCCAGTAACCTGGGAGGAACACGCCAAGGAACCAGAATTGGCTGAGAGTTCTCCTCTGGGGGAGTCAGGTAAAGCGACGGAGAACGGCTACCCGACGGAACTTTGGGAGAGATGGCGGGAGGAGTGGTTGAATCAGGAGATTTGTTGCCGCATCAACAGACCTTATCGGACAAGCTGTTAATCATAACAGCATGGTCGTCGATGCACTCCTTATGGTCAGCAAGATCGGTCTCCAACTCCATCTGCTTAGTGGCCCCCTTCTCAAGGCTCACATGGTGATGGTTAAGCCTGGTCGAGGCTTTTCCCAACTCCTTGTTGACGTCCCCAACGAACTTGTCGAAGACTTGGGTAAGGTAGACGTAACGTCCCGACAAGGTGCGGAACTCGCCAGACAGACGATGGAGATCGCTCTCCAAACGGTCATTCTAGAAGGCATTGTTAGAAGTCAATCTAAACCGATCGACAACAACAACGCACCCTTGTGCGTTCATGTTCGAACATGGCCCAAAGGCGATCTCCAATAACGGCGGAGTACCAAACACCTGTCCCCCCGACGTTCTTGTCGAAGGATGACAGATTGACGATCCCCCTCTGGATCAACTGGAAGAGGACGCTCTCGTCATCGTTCATTTCCCTTGAACGACGACCCTCATCCTGGTTATGAAGGGCGGAGATGGCCTGCTGCCATACCTGGTCGTCGAATGACCCGCCTTCATCCCAAGCCCGACGTGGCATATCAGAGTTGTTCTGCAATAAGACAGCTTCTACGAGCTAGTAAGGAGAGTCAATAAACCTTCTAGACCAAAGACCTATCAACATCACCAACCTGAGTGGTTGAAGTGGCTTCGGTTCCGAAGCTAGTCTGAGCACAAACTTGAGTGTCAAGCCTGGTGATCTTCTGGTTGCATGGAGAGACAAAGACCTTATTGTCTTGAAGAGACATGGTGGAAAGGAAGAGCAGTTTGCTGAGGATTAGAGCGAAGGTGTCAGGATTGTACAGTTTTGGGCGAGTAATTTTTGAAACTTTTTAATCCTTACAATTTCACGATCATTACCCCCACTATCATTGCATTTCCCCATCTCAATCTCACACTTCAAACGGACACTTTTGTAGTTACTCTTTATTCCATTTCAACTTGCTCACACTTACAGGAATCGGACCTTGGCAAAGCCCAAAAAGACCTCATCCTGTTCGATCATGAACCTATCTTGAAAGCTACATCCCATTATTCATCCAAGCAGTCAAACCTAGGATCCACTCCATTCCTAGAAGATCAGTCAAACGGTCCTTACACCCCACACTTCTAATCTTGTTCTGGGAAAGAATTAGTAGCAGCCTAATGTCGAAGGGCTAGAAGCCTATCAGGTGGGACAAGCTGCAAAACGCATGCCCCTGAGTGACACTGGTTGTGGAACCTCTCGAAGGAATCAGCGCTGGAAAGAAAAGGGCAAACCCCAAGGATCAATTCTGTTCAACTGATTGATCTACGACTACAGGACTAGGAGAAGAAACCGTAACGGATCGATGAGCTTTAGCTTCATGCTGACGTTGAAGCCATTCTCTCTGCCTACACTTCTTGCCCTCCATTGAAGCCAGCGGAACATCTTTGAACGGACCAACCCAAGCCGACCTATGAAGCACAGGTTCACTAGGAGAAGGTCAAAACCAAGGCACGACCAATCAGGAACGAAGTACCTCTGGACATTGAGCTGTTCAGGAATCATGGGATCTTTGTCATCACTCAACTCCGCTCTAGGAGGAGAGGTGAACTCCCTTTCCAATTCCGACAGCCAATCTTCAAGGCGAAGGATTCTTCCGGTCAAGACACGATTATCCGCCATGGCCCTAAAGAAGTGATGTTCTATCTTGTTAATCTGGAATACGACAGGGAACAATCAGTCATAAGGAGAACCTTAGTCAGAAGCACACAAACCATTGCTTGCTGACTCTCAAGCAGACTCCACAGACGTTCCCCCACGACAGCCATATACCGAATGATAGAACCCACAGCGACGTCATCGGAAGAAGACAAGTCAACAATCCCTCTCTTGATCAACTCCAAGAGGACATGCTCGTCATCGAACATCATATGGTCGCGACTGTCAGGATTGTACAGTTTTTGGCGAGTAATTTTTCAAACTTTTTAAATCCTTACGACATCACGTTCGTTACCCCGTTTCACTCCTCAAGATACCCTATCAGTTTCAATCTTTATAACAAAACGGACATTTTCGTAAACACTCTTTTATCCATTTCGTCTTGCTCACGCTCAGGGCCACCAAGAGAAGAAGAAAAGGTTATATTGTAGTACTGGCACCGGTACTACCTCGGCAAAGATCACGACAAGTCTACACTACGATCAGTGACCCACCCATCGCTATATTCGAGATCATCATCCCCTTCCTGAGCTCCCGACCGAACGACCTCCAACTCCTGTATCGACCAAACTTCTGCCTCGATCTCTCCCGCCAGCAACGAGTCGAACTCCTCTTGAGAGATCGGGAAGATCAGTTGGAGTTCTCCACCCACGTTATCAGAGGACCAGAGATGAGCGAACACTGTGGAGTTGGGCATCATCATCACCGCCCTCATCACGCTCAAAAGCTGATAACCCCTCACTCCCAGACTCAGAGTCTCCATCTGCTCCCGATTCAACGTCACGACGGGCATGTTGCAACTTGGAACGAAGCTCTCGCTCGACCCCGAGCCAACGGGAATACTTGGGTCTACTTCCTAGAGCCTTACGATAAGGATGGTAGTCCCGGAGGGAGCGGTGTTGAAGACGTACTGCACGGTTTTGATGCTCCCTGATGATCCTGTCTTCGATCTCCCGCTCTTCCTCTTCAGTAATGACCCAAAGAGTGGTGGTAGACTCCGTTACTGTCGAACAACAAGGACAACAAGGAGCAGGAACCATGACCGGTGCCTCGTTCTCAACGGGAACGGTAATTTCCGGACTATCGGTAATGACCGGCGTAAGGTCAAGAGGAGATTGCGGACAAGGACTTGGTGGAGAAGAAGGAGAAAACGAAGGCGCAGCCCCTGACCCATCGACAGGAGGAGTCTGAGGACGAGGGCATGTACACATCCCACCGCGGAGTGCGATCAGAGATCGGCGGTGGAGCTCTATAGAGTCCGATAGATTGGTGGTGTACATCACCAATCCGTTGTGCTTCTCCTGGAGAACGTCCAGGCAACGACGGTGACAGTTTAACCTCTCGTTAGCCTTCCCCAACTTGTTGTTCACCTTCTTATTCGCCTCGAACGAGTGACGATCCATGGCCAGAAGATGAGTTTGAAGGAGCGCCACGGTCCCCTTCAACTCCTTCAACTCGGATTCCAAACGATCGTTCTATGTGATATACTAGTTAGTCTTAATCGACTGACACGGTATATCAGACATACCCTAGAATGATCCGCTTCATGAAGGGCCCAAAGACGATCGGCCACCACAGCTGAATAACGGATACTCCTGGACGACCACTTGTGGGGTTCGTCGAAGTCTTGCTGATCTATGATCCCCGCTTGGACCAAATCGAAGAGGACCTTCTCATCGTCGGCCATATCCCGATTCCTACGGGTATAATCCTGGTTCTTGGAAGCTCCGATAGCTTGCTGCCAAATGATGTCGTCAAACAAGCATCCACTTGCATACTGGCGGTGAGGAAACTCGTTGTCCTCTTGTGAAATGACGGCGTTCACGAGCTATAAAGAAAGGCAAACTGAAATGAGTCTCACAAATCGAAACTCGCTCAGCTCACCTACCGAAATCATGCTTGGGTATTTGAACCCATAGCTATCTGGAGTCGGCTTGTTGTACTTGGAGTGTGGACGACTGTCCAGACGAGAGATCCTCTGATTGCAAGGAGTAATAAAGGTGCGGTTGTTCTTGAGAGTCATGTTAGAGAGAAGTGGATTGGTGAGGAGAAAGAGCGAAGGCCGCTCATGCTTAAATAGCTTTTACGCTAAGTCCATCCCCCCCCCAAACAAGCGCTCTCTTACCCCGCCACACTTAGTCAACGGCCCGCCATGGGAATGATTGGTCACCCGACCCATCACAATTGCGATCAAAGTCTAGACCCTTTTCAATTGTGCTGAGCAAGCACCATCTATTAATAAACATTCCACTTGTTGTTATTGGTTTATCATTTCCTTCCTTCATTTTCCTATTGCTTACAAAACTGATGGATGACGAAGATGGAGTTCCACATGGACCGCACGGAGTTCCATCACGGACCGACGGAGCTCTGCTGGTCTGTGCGCAATCACATGGAGTTACACAGCATGGTCTGTGCACGAAAGCCTGCCCTAAAGTAGAGTAATATAAGTATAGCCTCTCTAGCCCTTGTAGCTCCCCATCCTAATTATCATCGGAAATCCTCTCCCCTCTCGCTAGTGATAGTGAGCGGTATTTAGGCTGAGGGTGCCTTTGTAACATTTCGACAAAAC